>JABUQX010109010.1:0-19068 GCA_015478945.1 Trachelipus rathkii
CGGACGTGCGGTTGTCTCGTCCTATGTGTAGTGCTGTTTTGCTGTTGAAGTAGCCATCCGTGTGCAGCAAGCTTCATCAGTAGCATGACATGTGGAAAAGCGCGATTATCGATGCTGCGTGTGCAGATGCAACGTGCGGCGGGCCATCGCACACTGGGTGCGAAGGTCCGTATTGCCCAAAGGTCCTTGTCTTTCTGTAGGTGTATGTAAGTGGAGGACCTTGCTCTGCAGACCGAAACCACACGACAGTACTGATTTGAACCATGACATGGGCATGATTGGCGCGGTGTGGCTATGTTCGATCGGGTGTTGGCGGATCTCTCTCAATGCACGCTCTTTTCAAACGGCAAGGAGTCCTCAGTATTAACGCGGTCTTCCAGCCATGCCGGGGACGAAGGGTTCATTTAATCAGAGGCGATGATGAAGGCGAGAACATTGTGTGGTGGGGGTGGATTTCTGTGTGGAACATTCCCGACGGTACATGATGTGCGCTCTCGTCAATTTCAGTTCGCGGCACCGTACATCAGTTATCATGTCGGTTAAAGCTCGGGGAGTGTAGTGATCGCATTTGTAATTGATGCCTGTAACACTGTACTGACTGCAAATGAATGAATTGGCAAGGTAAGGTTTGCAGTGTTTCGAGAAGGACGTTTAAGGCGTCAACATGTAACGCACGCACAAATTACAATTTGAGTAATAATGTCGGTAACCTATGGCGACGCGTCAACACATAGACTAGTGTATCTTCATTCGTCCGTAACTCTTGGAAACGAAGGTCATAAACATATGGTTATTATAACAATAAATGTTCCTTATGGTTTGCTCTATGAGCCTCGAGTTTGGTCTCAGAGGTTTTGAATGCACCTTGTATATTGATATATATATATATTATTTATATATATATATTATTAATAATTTAAGAATTAATAAAATAAAATAGTTTTTTTAATTTAACTTTAAATAATTTATTAATTTTAAATATCTTAAATAATAATTTAAATATTTTAACTATATATATATGGTGAAGGTTAACCATAAAAGAGGAAAACTTAGACTTTGAGAAAGTTTATTATAGAAGGAAAGTTTACTATTATATGTAGAACTGAAGCAGTGTATTTAGAAAAAATTTTTTTTTAATTTTTTTATTATATATTACTTGAGAGACGCATGCTTTGTCTTAGTCCTTTTTATGCCTTTCACTGTGTTGCAAGTTTTTCATTCATTTTTCTCTTTTTGTTTTAATTCTTTATTTTTTATTTTTTAAACTAATGGACAAGGGGACTACGCATCCCGATGGCGGAACGTCGGGTCTCATCGGCCGTCCGGGACGAACAGGGTAGGACTATTTCGCCCTCCGGGAGGTTTCCGGAACCCCGCTGCTTTGGTATTTTGGGGTTGTACGCTTGGGGTTCCTCCGCCCCTCCTACGGGTATGGAAAACGTCACCCCGCTGTGTTCCCCGTCGGCTGAGCCGCTTATTGGCGCGTGTAAAATACTTATTATACAGTATTTTACCGGCAGTAGGGGCTCGAGCTGAGGGGACAGAGGGGGGACGTTTTCCATACGGCGTAGGGAAGGGGGTCGAGAACGCCCGCGACACCCAAATACAGAAGAGCGGGGGTTCCGGAGACCCTTCCCGGATGGGGGGAAATAGTCCTACCCCGTCGTTCCTCGGAAGGCCGAGAGACCCCGACTGTTGCCATCGGTGCGGTATAGGCTTGGGGTTCATTAGTTTAAAAAAAATAAAAATATATAACTCGCATAAAAAATTGCATTAAAAGTACCACGACAAAGTATGCGTCTCTGGAAGTAATTATGATATATAATTAAAAAAAAAAAAAAAAAAAAAAAAAAAATTGTTTTCATTTCTACAAAAATATATCCGTAAATTTTTCTTCTAAATAAACTTTCTTCTAAACGTGCAATATTTTTTCTTGCCTTTATGGTAACCTTCACTCCCAATCATTATTGTATATAAATATCGACTATAAAATTTATATATATTATATCTCTATATATATTACTTATTATATAATTATAATATATTATAGACTAATGATAAAAATTTAATAAAGTATATAGTAAAGAATTAGTAATATACTATTACTATATAGTAATATTATATATAATATATATATATATCATATAAGCTGGCAACTTTTTTTGTTTGAACTTCAAATTTAGTATAATTTGGTCTTTAAAATCGTACCATAATGCATCTTAGCGCTTATATAAAAATAACATTATAACAAATAATTTTATGTCGTTACTTTTTTTATTGCAAGTTATGTCATAAATGAAATTGTATAAATTTGAAGGTTAATTTGCATGGAATGAATTTGCCTCTTTTGAACTGGACACATTAACTTAATGTCGTATACTAATTTTAAGGATTTCAAGTTATCTGGAAATTTTTTTTTTAAAAAAAAGACCAAAAATAACATTTTATATTAATTGTACTCTTGGAATATATCAGATTGTTTGACAAATGATTTGACTATTATAATATATTATCATAAATATATTACTTTATTACTATTTATATAATATATTAATGACGATACTTATAACTAGTATACTATATATATAGGTACTCTCAGTAATAGTAATACTGACTATAACTATAATATACATCTCTACAACAATAAATAGTAAGTATCAATATAATACGTCGTAGTATATTATACCTATAAAGACGAAAAACAACACACGTCATACACACATATACTTATTTAATATATATATATAAATATATATATTATATTATATTATCTATATATATAATATATATATATTATATATTATACTATACTATATATTATACTATATGATTGAAAATTAATACTGTATATATAAAATCTAATGGAAAGAAGATTAATTTGTTCTGGCAATAATTGTGCACATCTTTTCCTGGTTCGTTTTGTATAATGTGAATATAATATCACTGAATGTAAAAATGAATTACTCTCTCATTAAAGCTGACATTTTTTATATAATTTCAATTAAAACATATCTTAACATACTTGAATTCTGCATTCTTTTTTATTAAAAATAAATTGTTTTTACTTTATACGGTATAATTGAAATTTATAATAATACTTAGAAAATAGATGAAAAATATAAAAAGTGGTTGTATGTTACATGATTTTTGTTAATATGAGTTGCAGAACAATTATATTCAGCTTTCTATTTCGGTATATTACACAGGTAAAGTTATATGATAATTCGGCGGTAGATTTTCATATCTAATTATCGTATTATAATTATTAAATATTATTTGTAGTATTATTATCGTATAATGATGTCCGAAAAATTACAGTTATACGCATCTTCTCTTATATTTTGCTTCAAGTTGATCCTTGATTCATAATGATTGCTAGTGGTAATTTCTTCTTCTTGTTCGATAATGCGTTTATATTAGATAGTATGGAAAAGATTCATCGCGTCCACCATTATATGTTTGCCAAATTACACTACTTTTCTGTTTATATTAAGTTGAAAATTGTGAATGTTAATTTGTTTTGTAAATTTGTAGTTATTCATAAACTTTTTGAAATCTTTTTTATTTAATTTTATTTTTTTTATATTATATATTGAAAAGTGTTCAGTTTGTGTATATATATGTTGTGATGTGTGTGCTTGTTTATTATTATTTATTATTATTATTATTTTATTATTATCTCTATTATTTATTATGCTTTTATTATAATTCTTGTTTATTATTATTATTATTGATTATTAATAGTTTACTTATTTATTATTAGTCTAATATTATCATTATTATTTCCTTTTATATTATTATATTATTTTGAATGTATTATTGATTATTATTAAGTATTATTTGTTATTATTATTTATTATCTTATTATTTTATTATTATTATTATTATGATTTTATTTAATTATTATTACTATTATTATTATTATTATTACTTATCTTTCTTTATAATTATTTTATTATTATTTCATTATTTATTTTTATATTATTATGTATTATTCATCATTATTATTTTATCTTTCTTTTTTAAGGAGTTTGGGACCTAAAAGGACGCTTACATGTAACCGTATGAAGTTCACTCACCAACCAAAAAAGGTACAGAGCTTTGGCCATAATCCTTCCAACTTCTGAACTAACAGGAAAATATACTTGCGTCGTTTCTACATTTTCTAGTGAAAATCGAACAGGTGTTTTGCTGACAGTTTACAGTAAGTTTTTGAGCATTTTTTTTTTAGTAGTTTGCATATCTATATTACACCAGGTTATTTTTACGTAGGTAGTGGAACTGCTCTAGGTAATTACTACCTAGGGTCTGACTAGATCCATCAGGTTTTACTAGGAGTGGAACTGCTTTAGGTATTCTCACCCTAGGGGTTGACAGAGATGACTTTAGTCCTTGCTTTGAGTACTATTTGTCATCTTCTCAATTTGTGCAAGGTAATGGCTGAAAATATTTGGGTTGAAAATATCCAATCTATTATTACTCTACTTCTATCTCGTTTCGAAGATAGTGTCGAATTGTCGACAATTTTTTTGTCTTCCATTTGGGCTAGTCCCCCTCATTTCACACATATCTTATTTTGATGTAGGTTAATCACAAGGAATTCAGAAATCATTAAAATCTTTTCTATTTTTAGCTTACCAATCACATTCGACTCAATTTTTTATTAAAAACTAATTTTTCATCAAGCCGTTTTTAGGAAGTGCATAAGGCAAAAAGATGTACTGGAACTATTAAGGATTAAAGAAATTCTGCTCCTTTATAATGTGTAGCCGGAACGAAAAAAGGGAAAATTAATAACGTTGAAAGCGACGATTTAAGTTCGAGTAATGAACTATCTCATTGTTCTTTTTACATCTACGAGTCTTCTAAATGAGATCTCTTTTAACTTAATGACACAAGAAGCATTTACAAAATTTTTTCGACTCCTTACCTACTCTCTCTCTCCTTCGTCTCTCTCTCTCTTATATATACCTCTATATATATATACTATTACTATATACTATAACGCTATACTTATACTAACTACTATTACCCGTATATGATATATACTACTATACTTAAATACCTACTAGTACTTATATAGTATCTATATACTCTATATTATAGTATATGATTTCGACGATACACCTTGAGCGTAATATTTTTCTAAATGTGAAGTTAAAATTATTTCTTAGTCAGATAAACAACTTATTAAAATTCAATAATTATTTTTAATTTTAATAAGTTGTTTATGTAAATATAATTTACTTTCATCTTTGAAAAATATTTACATCAAGGGTTTTTATCATCAATAATATAAAAACGACATTTCGTAGTATTTCACAGATAATATTTAGCTATATAATACTACTAATACATATATAACAACTACATAGTATTAACGTATATTCCGTTATATATATATTTCTATTACTTATTCCTTATCAAACCTTGAATGAAAAAGTTACAAACGTGTTTAAACTGATTCATATAGTATATATACCGCTGTCGTAGTACGCTATAGTAGTTATATTAATATGTATACTTATATATATATAATAAGTATAGATATATAATTATATATATATAGTATCCTACAGACTCTATATACTTATATACTATATATATTATATTTTATTATATCTAAGTCTAGATAGTAGTATAGTATATAGCCACTATATATGTATAGGGTCAAAGTGAGCAAAGCAATATTAAAGTCAGCATGGTATAATATATATTTCTACATATGTATAATTAATATTATAGTATATAAACTAGTATATATATATACCTATAATATATATATATACAACATGTAGTATATATAATTATATTCATACAATAGTATATAGTTATATATATTCATAGATTTCGTTCGAGGCTAGGCCAATAACGATGTATATAACACTGATTACGCTTTTTTATTAGTACGATAGGTGAAGAATGTTACTTCTCGAGTAGTCAAAAATAGTTCGTTTGCCTCATGAGGCTAGGCACTGGTGGTTAGTGCTACAGTCGGATAGCAGTCATTATTTTATTTAATAATCGCCCTTTAATTGCGGTTGCGTAGCATAATAACATAATATTTAGTTAACTTAATATACCTAAAAATTATCTACATAATATTTGGGCATTTAAAAGGTCCGTGCATTATAAGGAGAGATTATTGTGCAGTTAAAAACATTGAATAAAACATGAGTCTTAAGAAAAGCGTGTGAGTCCGCCTGATCTTCTCGGTGGATGTAACATGCTCTGCAGACCAGAGTAGTTTCGTTTATGGTATATCCTAAGTAATCAATCTCTTTTTGGGGGGATTTGTTATTAATATACGTTTTCAATAATTATTTATTAATTAAATTTATTCAAATTTTGTGTGTTTGTAATACAAATTGGAGTTCTGTAGTTTTATAAATTCTGGATAATTCGGATCCGTTTTCTGAGTACAGTTTCATTAAAATTAAAAGTTCTTTTTCGAGTGTTGTGAGGGCCACACCTGGAAACTTCAACGTATGTTAGCAATTACTGTTGGACGAAGACGCATGTACGTTATTTATACTATATATAGCTAGTTTACATAGTATAAATAATGTATATATATATATATATACATTAAATATAAAATTATATTAATATATATATAATTATTATTATATATAATTATATTATATTTTATATTTAAACTAATATTAATTTGTTTTGCCTACTCAAGAATTTTGACCACGAGCCGCCCTGATAGTATATAATATATTTTATTAATATATATATATATTATATATAACCATATCATAATCTTGTATAACTACTATATTTAATCCCTCTAGTATATAATAACTACTATATAAACTAATTATGTACCCTATATTCCCTATATATAACTATACTACTCCTACGAATATAGGTCTATAATACCTATTATATTATATAATATATAATTATGTATATATATATTTTATATAATTATAGTACTATTCTATATTATATATATATATATATATATTTTAATATATTCTATATTACAGTAACCTACACCACTCCGGGCAGGGGACATACATCTAGGAGGGTATTAATTAATTAACCGCGAGAAGTGAGCGCAAGCAAGGCGGAAAAGGTACATTCCCCCCACTGACGCTTGCGAGACTTGAACATTGCATAGTGTTTGGCGAGTCTGAAACTAAATGTGCACTTTTATATTAATCAATATAAAATCAATAAAATATATATACATAAATACTAACATACATACTATACATAAATGTTATACATATTACAATAATGTCAAACTATACAATGAGAACTACATATGTAAATAGTTGTTGGATTATTATTAACATCATCTACATTCAACGTTGAACTTAAAATTGCTTTAATCATACTGAAATCTTATTCAATCAGCTAATCTTCTATATCACACTCACTATATGAATTTTTCTTATTATTAGACTAATAATAACACTCAACACTTGTCATATACAGAATGGTACCTCTTGATGAGAAGATAAACTATATATAGTAAACCCATAAATAATATAGTTAGTCCATATACTACATATACTATATACATACTCATATATAATTTATATACTCTTTTATATATATATATAATATATTATATATATATACCTACTATCTACCACTTATTTGTAAGTCCTTAATATGATCTGATATATATATGTACACTGATATTAAATGAATAGTATATATAAGTATAATAATATATATATATATCTATATATCCTACATAATTATCCATTATATCCCTATGTTACTACTCACTCATTATATATATACTAACATAATATATATACGATCTAAGTTATATATACTCCTTACTAATACTATTATATACCTCTAAAGTATCTTTATTATATTTTATTTATACTATTACCTATATATTTATATATATATGATATTATCTCTTTATCCAACCATAAATATCCTTTATATATATCACTTAGGTATATATATACTAGTAAGTATGTATATATCTAGTATTGATGTATATGATCTTACATATTACTACATATTATACCTTACTTATATTATTTTATCTAGTTATTATATACTATATCCTATATACATATAATATATACATATATAACATTCTATATACAATTATTATATATATATTTACCCTATATATATACATATATACTTATCAATATTAAAATTTTATCTATATACGTATATATATCACCACCCCCACACCCCCCCACTCACGCCGCTCGTACTATATACCTCAATACACCTATACCTATATAGTTCATACACTGACTAACTCACTAATATGAATATAATATCGATATATAGTATATATAATATCTATTATTATATATATCTATATATATATTATATATTATACGTTTAGAGTGTTTTTTAATATATACATGGTTTGTAAATTTCCATTTTTTAAAGTTTTGCAATAAAATAATAGCTCGGAAAATAAAAGTTATTCCGTTTTTTTTTTTAAAATAATTTACTTAAAATTTTCTTTTGGTATAGAAGAAACCTCAAAACCACGACATATCCCTAACCAACCTCATACTAACCTGATCAAATCACGTCATGAAGAGAAGAAAAAGAAGAAGAGAAGAAGAAGAGAAGAAGAAGAAGAAGAAGAAGAAGAAGAAGAAGAAGAAGAAGAAGAAGAAGAAATAATCTTGTGCGCAAAAATACTCTGCTTCGAGTCGGATTTCATAACTTTATTGTAATTTTAATATTTCTTGAATTTTCTTGATTTCAATTTTGTTTGTAGGTTGCAATAAAATTTTACTGCTGTTAATAAGTGCTTAAGCTGTACAAAATATCAAATAAGTTGAAATTCGAATATAGTAATGGTTGCTGTTTTAATATTGTGGTTTATAAACAGTTAAACTGCACTAAATAATATTTAATTTTCTTCTATGGAAGTTGGGTGGAATCTGTAGCTTTTGGTATTTTTCTGTTACAAGTTCGTGACCTGTGCTACATAATTTGCAATAGGCTAATGTTGGAAATTTAAGTTGGTAGAATTTCAAATAAGTCGGGATTATGAATTTGAGTCAGAAAAGATTTCTAAAATATTTGAACCGTCAACCTCTTTCCCACTACTAGGACTCAAAAAAATAGAACGATTTGCATTAGTCTTACTATGATAATTTTCTAGGGGGGGGAGGAGTCATGGCCCATTTACATAAAATTTTCAGTAAGCCTGTTATGATTCTTTATTGATTAAACATATTTTATGGGAGAGGATAGTTGGAAATCTGGGGAGGTCCATACTCCCCTGCCCTACCCTAGTTACCGCTATGAGCCGATGGATTCACGTGGTTATGAATCTGGGATGAATCCCTTATGTGGACCCTAGGGAATAAGTTCCCAGATAAGTTCCTTCACTCCTTTAAAAGAATGATGATCGTCAGGTGGAAGTTTCAAAACGTATTATGCATTTTTTTTCTATCTCTCTTTAGAGTCATAGCAGACCATTATATTTAAGAGGATTTTGTGATGCGTTTTTATACCTCACAACCTAAAGGAATACATTTTTTTTTATATATTCACTCCATAAGACCTAAAGTGGTTATATAGCATTTGTTTTCCCTACACCAAACATTTATTCCATCATTTTCTTAAATTTTGTAACAGCCCGAATTCTTTCAAATAGAAAAGTTCTATCAAAATGATATAGTGATGAATGAGCCCAAGAGAGGCGTCAGGTTAAAATTATTTATTTACAAAGAGGGTTGTAAAAGTTTTGGGAGATGAAGCTTTACATCTGAAATATTTTCGACAACTTGTTGTAACTTCTTTATAGAAAAGAATGGATATAAAACTCTTTGTGATTTACTTTGCGATCCATTTGCACCAAAAGGAAAAATGATACGAGTAACGGAAAAGAAGGCTGCAAGATACCTGAACAAGAAATATCGTAGGTTAAATTTAAAAAAAAAAAAAAAAACTATAAAATTAGAAATATTCAAACTACTTTTTAACCATTATTATTATTATTATTATTATTATTATTATTATTATTATTATTATTATTATTATTATTATTATTATTATTATTATTATTATTATTATTATTATTATTATTATTATTATTATTATTCTTATTACTTTCTCTTTTTCATTCTCTCTCTCTCTCTCTCTCCTCTCTCTCTCTGTCTCTTTTTTTTTTTTCTCTCTCTCTCTTTTATTCTCTCTCTCTCTCTCTCTCTCTCTCTCTCTCTCTCTCTCTCTCTCTCTCTCTCTCTCTCTCTCTCTCTCTCTCTCTCAATTTAAAATTTCAATAAATTATTTATGTTTTCCTTTCTTATTTTAACAAATAAAATTCTTTGCTATTTTCAGTACTGTGAAAAAAAGGGATTTTTTCTTTTTACTTTTTCCTTTCTTTATTTTCTTATTGACCCTTTTTACACGCTGTCGATTCACATTTCTAAGAACACCTTTATAGTGTAGGCACGACACACAACACACACACACACATATATATATATATAAACATAATATAACATATATTATATCTATATATATATATATATATATATATATTATATATATATATATATATATAATATATATATATATATATAATATATATATATATGTAATGGATTGGTTGAAAAGATTAATTATAATTATATGTCGTAAACTTACTCTTCTAGCAGATAAACAATTCCTTGGCCAGGCCCCCGTGACAATACAACCAACTAACACTTTCCAAGATTCTCAAACCTATATCGTATCAGTATCCAGACCTCCTGTTGAATGAGTTACCGGCCTGTGCAATACTATAATGCAATTTTATACTCAAAACTCACCAACGTATCTCCCTGAAGATCCTTCAAGTGAAACAACGGTTTGAACGGGTTCGTTGCTTTATATGAAAACCGTCCAGTCAATAATACTCGTTATCAATGAATTTACCTATTTTATGATCAACGTTTTGATCATGAAATCAATGTCTTTGAGACCTAAAATAATAACTATCTGAATATTTGAATAAATAAGAAAGTAAACTACCTCTTGGAAACACTCAAGAAAACTACTGGAATAAATTTAAAAATACTTTAATAAAAAAAAAATGAATACGTACTGCTTTTATACAAAACTAAGTTTTATACATCCATGTACATGCAATTAGATGTCCGCAGATATCCACGTACATGCGCACCGAATGGATAGAACTTCAGTACCAAATATCAATTATATTTTATGCTTTAAATATATCCCTTGCAATATAGATCAACGACCATATATATGTACATGCAATATGTACATTTATATGTGCATCAATGTATATATGCAAACAACTGTTAAACAATAACAAAATACTCTAACATTAAATTTATACAGATCCTCGCCCAAAAAAGAATAAAATAAAAAATATAAATATTTATGTTCAAAAATGTGTATAAATAAATAAAAAATATATTAACAAAAAATATATAGACTGATTGATTTGATAAGTAATCTAATCTTTACTTGAAAATTAATCAAATTTGAAATTTACAAAAAACATCGATTCGTCAGTGTGACCAAGTAATAAAGGATCAGCTGACTATTTACTATAACTGTTTCTCTAATGCACAAGAGTTGCCTATTAGTGATTAAATAAATCCTTTGTTGCAAACAAAAATTGTGAATACAAACGTAGTGATTAAATAATTCTTTTGTTGCAAACATAAATTGTGAATACAACCGTTAACCATATGTTAATAAATAAATATTAAACTTACAAATGTTTTATATTTATCACCAAAATATATTAATTGCGGAACTTCAGAAAATAAATTACCATAAATACAAGCTTACCTGCCAGTAACATCTAGCAACAATTCAAATGCAATACTCTTTACAAATGCATAACTGCAGACGACGTTTTGATATACCAATGCATATATAAAATACAATCTACTCACAATAGCTTTAAGAACACAAACTTAATCACCTTAATCTTTACAATAAACAAAACGGCAATATTTTACACATCGAAATTATATCACCACATTAAATTTAAAACACATATTACATTTACTTTTGTAATAAAACACATAACATAGCACTTCTTGGTTACGAAAATACACAATCTAACATATAATAAAAATTGATCGAGACATACGAGGCATTTGTAGGTACCAACTATATACAACTTTAGTTAACAACAATGAAAAGCGGAAAGATCAAAATTATTCTTATTTTTACTATTTATATGAGTTTAAGTAATATAGATTACGCCTCTTAACGAATCACAATCCTTAAAAACAGCAAGTAAAATGATGTATATATTTATTAATTAATTTAGTAAAACAAATATATACAAGACGTCTGAAGGGAAGGCGTGATTGGTATTCCTTGTAATATCATACTACTTCTCAAGAAATGACAATCTTTCATTCCAATCAGAATAAAGAAATTAACGAAAATCGAAGATTATGAGCTTCCACACCTGCTAACAAAGATGCATTTATTCAATAAATAACTTATTTATATATATAATAACCATTTATATATATAAAGTAATACGCAGTATCCTTTCGCAATTCGCTTTAAAAATATTAATAATAATAATAATAATAATAATAATAATAATAATAATAATAATAATAATAATAATAATAATAATAATAATAATAATAATAATAATAATAATAATAATAATAATAATAAAATAATAATGATAAATAATAATTAATAATAATAATAATAATAATAATGAATAATATTATAAAAGCTTTGTTAACAACGACCAAATGACAATTCAAGATTTTAAACGTAAGTCCTTAAAAAGATGAGTTTCTCATTGTTTATTGTTTTTCTTCCTTACAATATAAACATTTTAAGCAGTTTTGGACCGGGCCTTGCAGCTACATTAAGGTATATAGACAAAAGAAAATAAATGATATTTGATATTGCAATAGCAATACGTGACCTCTATTTTAAAACAAACAAATGAAAACAATTTATATACTTCATGTACCACTGCATTACATCTTTGGCCCACCCAACATGAAGCAAATTGGTACATTTTGCTTTAATTACATGATGATAAAACATTGGTTTCATTTTCACAGCGCTCCTTCTTCTGTAGAGGCTTCTGAAGACGAACCCAGTGTATCATCGGCATACGATCTACTTAGGTAGTCAGCTATGACGTTATCTCTCCCACTAATATGGTTTAGGATAAACCTGAATCTTTGAAGAACAGTCTTAAGAGTATTCGGGTGTTCACGCCGGGTCAGAGAATATCTGAACCTATTTTTGACAAAATAGTCAGCCTCATTTCTTTCGTCCATTATTCCCATCATGACCACAGTTATCGGCATTTCACTTCTATACACAATCATCAGTGTTCTCCTTACACCCTTTCTTCCAGATCTACATCCTCTACTTTCTTCGTCATCTCCTTTTCTCTCCAACTCCTTCCATATTATCATACACCTCTTTATTTCTCTGTGTCTCTTCCGACACTCTTCGCTCTTCCTACTAGCTTCTATCACCTTCCATGTGATTACCAGTTTCATCATACGACTACTCTTTAAACGTGTCTTTCTATCATCATCATACCCTCTACTTTTACAGCCGGGTTTACAACTTCCCTTCTTTACCGACATTTCTTCTTTAACCATACTGAAGTATGTTTTCTCATTCTCTCCGCACGTAACTTCCTTTATTATCCAAACATTTTCCAAGCTGTCGATGTCTTCTCTTAAGTACTTATTTCCAAACCTTACATTGTGCCACTTAGAATCATCAACCGACTGTACCATTTCTCTATGGCAGTCCCCGCGTTTCATCTTCTCTCCCTTTACCAAAGTACTCTGGCACAATGACTTTACCAATCTTTTAAATAGTTCTATGAACTTTGCTCTCCCCTTGTTCTCATCTTTTAATCCTAAACGCAATAAATTCTCGCTGTCCCAACAATATTGCTGAGAATGACTCTTTAACTTCTCCCTGCGTTTTGGCATACCATCACAAATTTCCTTTATACTACAGTCTTTATCTTCCTCTCTTTGAGACATCACATCTTTCATTTCGTTAATAATTTCATCGCAACCTCCTATAACCTTTTGTGCAGTTATGCTTCTGCGAGGTGCTTCTTCTAGATAACGCGTGGCGGCGTCATCTGCCGTCAAGACATACTGTTCTTCATTTGATGGTGATGTGATCGTTCCAATCAACTCGGTTGTTACTTGCTGAACAGATTCGTTTACGATGGGTATGGTGACACCATCTTTCCATTTCTCTCTGAGAATTCCACGATCACTCATACGTTCCGTTATTTCTTCATTGTGAGTTACTTCTTCTTCACCCACAACTACTATCTTCTCCTCTATGGAACTTTGTGTGTGAGGGGCTATATCACCTCTCAGTGACTCACCATCTTTATTAGTACGATCTGTTTCCTTAGACCAATATGTACTCTCTTCAATCGATGTCACCTGGACATCCGGTACTTCTGTACCTTCTTCAACGTTTTTTAGTGGTTTCGTAGGGACTTTAATTACTTCTTTTCCTGTAACCTCTTCACCCTTAGATGAACATTGGGACCCTATCATCACCTTCAGTGATGGCTCCGCGGTTGGTTCAACATCTCTTTTATTGACGTCCAAAGATTGTGGTACTGACGGTTTCCCTCTGTAAAATTCTTCCATCTCCAAACTCGCCATTCCAAAACTATGATTTGTTTGAACAGATTCTTCCTGAGAATCTTCCTCAGCGTTCTCGGCGATGGGGAATAGCAAACTTCTATGGTTATGCTCGTCCTCTACATTACGAGGACCTCGACACACAGTCGACTCCCATGCGAGGTTAGGCTGACTCAGGGGTAATGCACCTTTGACATTCCCAATGACTAAATCATAGACGACTTCCGGCAGCACTGCTGCGGTCGTCCTACCCACGTAGTAAGGGGTATCCACATCTATGTTCGCGAGAGGAGCTTCTATCACCGTACCGTCCAGCAATCTTATCTTCATGTTGTCTCCAACATAACACCTCTTAGGTACGAATTTCTCACGCACAACTACTACATTACAACCAGTATCTCGGAGAGTTTTGACTTGATAGCCATTCACCGTCCCATAAGTTACAGGTAGGTGTGACAACTTGTCATTTTCCACCTTCTCTACTTCATTCAGGAGATTCGGCTCTTCACCTGAACCATTCAGGACTTTATTGCCGCTTTCAGAGACTCCGGATGCTCCCGTGCTCTTTACTTCCTCCTTCTGTTTACCTGAACTACTCTGTCCTCTACCACTACTGTTGAAATATGGAGGGACTCTACAGTCTCTAGCGAGATGCCCTCTCCTCTGACACTTGTAGCACGTGATCACCGCCCTGGGCTCACTGCTACTGCGACGATGACTCTGTCTGTCGCCGCTTCCGCTACTGATCTTACTTTCATTGTTTGTTGCCCTTGATGTATGTTGGTCACTACTTTTATGATTACTATTCGTAGAGTAACCACTGCCTCTCGATCTAAAATTATTATTGTTGTTATGATGGCTTTTATCCGCGTGATTGTGATTCCGTGCGTGACTGTTTGTTACGAACTTTAAATGATGAGCTTCCATATATCCCTCTGAACTAACTATAATCTCCTCCGGTATCTTCTTCTTTGTTTCCCTCAGGTAAGTAGCGAGTTCTTTCGGGACAGTATTTAAATACTTGTCAACTGAGAAAAACTCAATGAGATCATCTGGTGTCATCGTTACGTTCGCTGCGGTAATCCACTTCTTCAGAGCTTCAATTATTTTTTGTAAGTACACCCTAGGGTTATCATCCTCCGTAGGACTCATATTCTTGTACTTGGCGCCGTACCCACTTTCAGTGAGACCGTACCTCACTAACAAAGCTCTTTTTAGACTTTCATAATTCTTAAGCTCTTCAACAGGCAAATTATTGAACACATTAACCGCCTTACTTGTAAGGAAAGACCCTAAAACAAACGCTCGCTTTTCCTTAGGGATGTCATTTGCCTCCGCTTGTTTTTCGAACATTAACAAGTACTCCTCTATATCATTTCGTTTCTCATCAAAGAATGGAAGCTTCAATTTCGGGTATTTACTGGCGTAGGAAGTGCCGTGGCTGCTTTGAGTGCTTTGTGAAGCTACTGTTGCGTCATGTTGACGCTGTCTATCGTCAGCATCTAGCTTCATTTGCAACATTCTCTCCTCTGCTTCTCTTGCATCTTTTTCTGCCTCCAACTTAACTCTTTGAGCTTCAGCTTCGATCTTAGCTTTTTCTCTTTCAGCTTCAAGCGCTAACTTTTTCTCCTCTAAAGCAGCAGCTATCTTTTGTTGCTCGCGCACAGTTTCTTGCGCCATCCTATCTTTTAATGCAGCAGCAAGTTCCTTACCCGATAAACCCATTGATTTGCACATCTCCACAAATTCAGCATTAGAAGTAGCCATTGTTATAACCGTTGTACTCAAAACAAATTATAAAATATATCGTTCGTCAACAAAGTCACTTCTTAGCGCACGAATCACAATCACGTTTTCTACAAAAATTTCGAAATTTTGCTCCCACTGATACACGCAGGAAAACAAATTTCTTACAACAAAATTAAAGATATAAATATATATATAATATATATATATATATATATATATATATATATATATATATATATATTATATATAATATTATATATTATATTTATATATATAAGTATATATATATATAATATATATATATATATATATATATAATATATATACAGGTTTAAACAATTCGTAGTAAAATTTGCCAAAATCTTGTGGGAAAATAGTATTTTCGGTCCTAAACCCAAAGTGAGTAAAATCCGGAATTCCGAAATTACTATCTTGCTTCACTCAACTTTGTAATTTTACTTCCTACATCTAAATGCATATTAATAAATATATATATATATATTATATATATATATATATATATAATATAGTATATATATTATATATATATATATATATATAATAATATATATAGTATAATATATTGTATATATATATTTATATATATATATATATATATTATAATATATATATATAATATTATAAAATATATAGTATATTATATATCTATATTATATATTTTTTAATATATATATAATATAGTATTTTATAAAAGCATAAATTAGATAAAATATATTATTGTTAACAGATTATTCCAGTGTTTAACTGTTTCAAAGAACAATTGGTTTGGGCTGCAATATGCAAAATTACTATTGTCACCAATTTACGCACAAATCATAATACATGCAAACTTCAATAAAAATATAGATAGTATGAGACTAGACTGAATAATTGACAGTTAAAAATCAATATCAACATATATCCCAAATGTCGAAATTGGTGAAAATACTTAAACAATAACTCTAGCACAGGTTTTAGCAAAACAATTACAAATGAATAACCCTGTGCTCAAATATTCAGCAAAATGGCAAAATGAATTCACAACAAGCAATTCAGTGATAACGAATAATGACTGGGGGTTATAAAATAGAATTCCGAGACAAGGAAACACCAATTTAAAAATGTAATGGATTGGGTTGAAAAAGATATTAAATATATGTCGTAAACTACTCTTCTAAGGCAGATAAACAATTCTTGAACCCAGGCCCCCGTGGACGAATACAACCCAACTAAACACTCGCATCGATATCTCCAAAACATATAGTCGTTTATCAGTAATCCAGACCTCCTGGTTTGAATGAGTTTATCCGGCCGTGCAATAACTACATATGCAATTTTATACCTCAAAAACTCACCAACGTATCTCCCTGAAGGTTCCTTCAAGTGAAACAACGGTTTGAACGGGTTCGTTGCTTTATAATGAAAAACCGTCCTCAGTCAATAATCTCGTTATCATGAAATTTACCTATTTTATGATCCAAACGTTTTGATTCATGAAACCACTGTCTTTGAGACCTGAAAAAAAGAAAAAAATAATTGCTATCTGAATATTTAATAAATAAGAAGTAAAACTACCTCCTTGGAAATCACTCAGAAAACTACTGGATATAAATTTAAAATACTTTAATAAAAAAAAATGAATACGTACTGCTTTTATACAAAACTAAGTTTTATACATCCATGTACATGCAATTAGATGTCCGCAGATATCCACGTACATGCGCACCGAATGGATAGAACTTCAGTACCAAATATCAATTATATTTTATGCTTTAAATATATCCCTTGCAATATAGATCAACGACCATATATATGTACATGCAATATGTACATTTATATGTGCATCAATGTATATATGCAAACAACTGTTAAACAATAACAAAATACTCTAACATTAAATTTATACAGATCCTCGCCCATAAATAGGTATATAAAATATATAAATATTTATGTTCAAAAATGTGTATAAATAAATAAAATATATTAACAAAAATATATAGACTGATTGATTTGATAGGTAATCTTAAATCTTTACTTGAAAATTAATCAAATTTGAAATTTACAAAAAAACATCGATTCGTCAGTGTGACCAAGTAATAAAGGATCAGCTGACTATTTACTATAACTGTTTCTCTAATGCACAAGAGTTGCCTATTAGTGATTAAATAAATCCTTTGTTGCAAACAAAAATTGTGAATACAAACGTTGACCATATGTTAATAAATAAATAAAACTTACAAATGTTTTATATTTATCACCAAAATATATTAATTGCGGAACTTCAGAAAATAAATTACCATAAATACAAGCTTACCTGCCAGTAACATCTAGCAACAATTCAAATGCAATACTCTTTACAAATGCATAACTGCAGACGACGTTTTGATATACCAATGCATATATAAAATACAATCTACTCACAATAGCTTTAAGAACACAAACTTAATCACCTTAATCTTTACAATAAACAAAACGGCAATATTCTTACAGCATCGAAAATTATATCCCACAGTAAATTTAAACACATTTACATTTATTTTTGCAATAAAACACATAACCATAGCCCTTCTTGGTTTTACGAAAAATACACCAATCTAACATAGTAATAGAAAATTGATTCGAGAACGATACGAGTGCATTGTAGGTCCGAACTATATACATACTTTAGTTAACCAATGAAAAGCGTAGATCAAATTAATTCTTTATTTTT
>JABUQX010109011.1:5000-7500 GCA_015478945.1 Trachelipus rathkii
CACGGAGGCCACGGGCTTCAATTTGTGGCAGCAAATATTCCGTTATCATCCGGCCTCATTTTTGAAGAAAAATGGACCGATTATTCCGCCGCTCCATAGACCACACCAAACTGTGCATTTCTGTGGCTGTAGCGGTAGCTCTTTAAACTCCTCAGGTTGCTTATCAGCCCAAATACGGCAGTTCTGTTTGTTAACATACCCTTTGAGCCAGAAATGGGCCTCATCGCTGAACAAAATCTCGCGATAAAACAGGGGATTTTCATTGAGCTGCTGTAGAGCCCATTCACTGAAAACACGCCGCAAACCTAAGTCGGGCGGCTTCAATTCCTTGATTTGCCAAACAATACTGGAAAAGAAAACGGGATAGTTAGACACGTGTCACGCGTGGTTTGTCAAATACAACCTATTGTAAAACAAACCCACAAATGAATCACCCAATATATATATATATATATATATATATATATATATATATATATATATATATATATATCTAGCCACAAATAAATATATATATATATATATATATATATATATATATATATATATATATATATATATATATATATATATATATATATATATATATATATATATATATATATAACAGCTAAAAGGACCAAAACAAACTTAAACATTTTCATTACAAAATCTATTGCCGACTAGTTTCGGGTGATCAAATCTTCTACCCATTCTCAAGGCTAAAAGCAGAATGAATAAAAAATAATAAACTTACAATTTGAAATATAAAATAAATAAATAAATAAGTAAGTATATAAAAATATGACATTTCAGAAAAAGCATTGTCAAATGGCGAAATCTCACTTCAAAATTATAATATTATCAGAATGTAAATTTTCATTTAACTTAGGTTTGTGGTGCCATATATACAAAGATTCTAACAAATGGAGATCCGGCTCATGTTCAAAATCTAAAATTTTAAAATTTGTATCCATTATAGGGTGATTTGATAGCAGAGAATGCGAGTTAATATATATATATATAAGGTATAATGATGCGAATTGCTCCAAAGTTCTGAAGGAAACACCTTTGTGCTCAGCGATGCGGGTTGAAAGACTTCGAGTAGTCTTCCCAATATATGCGGCATCACAGCCACCACAGTTATATTTATATATCACCGATGAGCAAAAAGGTGTAGGAAGTCTTTCCTTAGACTTGAAAAATTTACCAATTTTGTTGTCATTATTAAAAATCAGTTTTAGATTAAGATGTGGGTAATTAATTTTTAAAATTTCATTAATTTTCCTTTCAATTTGGTAACTCACATTCCCCAAAAATGGTAACTTGAGATATAAAAGCTCTTTAGGTACAGTTAATTTGGCCGGAAGAGGTTGCTGAAATTTTAAAGAGAGCTGTTTTCTAAAAATATTTTCAATGAGAAAGCCGGGGAATCCATTTTTCAGAAAAAGTGCTTTCAGGAAGTTTAATTCATCTGACAGATTAATATAAGACGAAGAAATTTTATATGCTCTGTCAAATAAAGTTTTCACCAAATTAACTTTATAAATATGAGGGATGAAAGAATCATACTTAGTGGTCAATCCGGTAAATGTTGGCTTCCTATAAACACTAGTCTGAAATTTGTCATTGTCCTTGTAAATATTGATGTCAAGAAATGCCAGGGAATTATTTTCTTCAGTTTCAAATGTAAATTTAATATTTGGATGCCTAGAGTTGAAATAATGCAGAAACATCTCGATATGTTCTTTAGATCTAAATAGCAAGAAGGAATCATCAATATATCTTCTATAGAAAGCTGGTCTAAATTTAGTAGGGCAACTTTGAAGCCAGAGAGATTCAAAATGGCACATAAATATATTACTAAGTATATATATATATATATATATATATATATATATATATATATATATATATATATATATATATATATATATATATATATATATATATATACTCAATAATTATATATATATATATATATATATATATATATATATGTATATATATATTATAAAAAATTATAAATAAATAATTTTCATTTTTTCTAACAAGAGTTCAATTTTCTCTGACTCGTTAAATAAAAAATCATTAACCACTTCTTAAGAAAAGAGAACATAACTTTTCAATTTCAATTTATACTTTTATAAAAAGAAATGTAAAAGCAGTAAATTATTGCTACAAGAAATTAAAATCTTATATTTTTTTAGTTTTTTTTTTTTTTTTGAAAACTCCAAGCTCTACTTTAATGTTGTTTTCAAGAGATAAAGTTTAATTTTCTCTGATAGTTTGTATTTGATAATGTTTCTTTAATTGCAGAAACTTATGTGGGAGTGATCTCAAACTTTTAATCATTATAGATTAAGCACTAAATGAATACGGTAAAACTCTTTCTTTTTTTTTAAACTTTTTACATTACACCAATAGTAATAAAAATACTCCTTAAAATTGCTGAAATACTCCACCACCCAATAATTAAAAAATTTAAGTAATTCCACTTTTTCTAAAATGCCATCACCAC
>JABUQX010109011.1:12500-20000 GCA_015478945.1 Trachelipus rathkii
AGCCAATATTTGCCAGATTCTCATGAATAAAAATTTATCAAAGAAATAATAAATTCATGGAAAATAATTTTTTTTTTTCTTAATATTTTCGATTAAAAACACTACAGTAAATAATGAAAAAAATAGATTAAATTTTAAAGTAGATCACAGAATTACATTGCAAATTTAATAAGCGTCTTCTGTGGGCAATATGCAATTATACGCCAGCGAACATACGCGCACACAAATAGGCGTATATATATATATATTATATATATATATATGCGTATATATATATATATATATATGTTATATATAAAAAGTTATATATAGTTATATATATATATATATATATAGTTATATATATATATATATATATATATATATATATATTTATATATATATATTTATATATATATATATATATAAGAGTATATATATAGTATATATATATATATATATATAAAGAGTATATATATATATATATATATATATATATATATATATATATATATATTCATATATATATTTATATATATATTTATATATATATATATTTAAATATATATATATATATATATATATATATATATATATATATATATATATAAATATACATAAAAATACACACAAAAATATATATATATATATATATTTATATATATATATATATATATATATATATATAATCAGCCCCTATTCTCCGATACAGGACATTTGAATGTGTGTACGAATTAAAGGTAGCTGGGAAAATAGATAAAGGAAGTGTGTTCCAGGACTTTACCAATGGAGCACATGCAAGATTACATATCGGTTATGCCTGGGGGTCAGAGAGATAGAAAGAGAAAATATGACGATATGAAAATAAATTGCAAAGTTTGTCGCACGAGCCTATTTCGATGAAGGAGAGATGCGATAGATGAACTTAGAAGGAAGAGCAGAGTCCATTGTAATAACAATAGTATAAGGAAAATGAGGTAATAATTTGAAGGCTAGAAATTGATTTCGAGAGTTATTTAGAGCTGTGGTTTATTAACACTTAGCAAAACCCTTTACCACCACTCTTCCTTTATAAGGAGAGCCGCTTTGGTTAACCACTCCAAATGTGTGACATGCCTCATGCACATCAAAAAATACTGGGTTGAGTGCCAAGTATTAAGTAATCGAAGCACCACAGAACAACTAACTTATTAGTTTGTTTAGTAAAGAGAAGTAATGAAACGTTCCAAAAAAATCACGAGAAAAATTGAGTTTTTAAAGCATTGAAAACAACCATGTTTGAAATTCGAGAAAGATCAGAGGTTAGCTGCCCAACGTTTCAGCGTAAGTAAATTTTGCTGTTTGGTTGAACATATTTTTAAATTGTTCTATGAAGAAATGCAAAGTCGTCGGTGTATTAGTGAATTGGTAAGAATAATAGAAAGAGCCAGCTATAAAAAGAAAAAAAAAGTTGGGTGGTAAGTGACAGAACCCTTATAAAGTAGCAGTTCATTTATAAATTGCATTTAGACTTTATTAATAATTTTAATACCATTACAACTACACTGAAATGACCATAATAGAATTTCTTATTTCTTACATGTTTTAATGATAGATATGCCTAGTTTCACTAAAACTCCTGGTTTATGAAAGAATCTTTCTCAAAGCAGGCTTTGATTTAATAGTTATTATAAATAATTCCAACTAATCTCAGCAAAAATTTAATGAGCTGAGCTTTAAATTCTTCAGAAATGGACTTTTTAAAAGAGTACTTTTATGATAATAACTACCCGGTTCATGTATTTTACAAAGCACATAAGGATTATCTGTTTAATATTTTTTCTCCGCGTAGTCCTGTGAATTGCTCTCCGAAATGTGAAATTTATTTTTCTTTTCCTTTTATAGGTAATAAATATGGTGCCTTTAATGAGAAAATTCGAACTATATTGAGTAGACATTTTACTTTTTAAATAATAAAATTGTGATCAAGAATCTCATGTAAATTTAATGTTTTCCTGACTTTTTGGCAATAGCGATTTAAGATGTTTATGCTTTTTACAATATTTTTGTTTATATGACTGTGTTAAATGTACTGGGAACGCACATTTGGTTGCGCGATTTCGCTGCAGAAACACCACCACTACGGTCACCCCACTCTAGGAAGGTCCGAGCAGGCGCTCAAGCTCCAGCGGAGAGAATAGCTCACATTCTCCACCCGACCAGCTGCAAACCCAGACCCTCGCATACATATATTGAACCACGGCAAGAGTTCGCATTGAAGGTCACGGTACTCTTTACTTCTTTCAGATTTAGCCTGACGAAAGTGCTAAATATTCTGTTACGTTTCTTTATATATATATATATATATATATATATGGCTACATAATACATATATAGCAGTTATATATATATATATTATAGTTATGTTATATATATATATATATATATATATATATATGTATATGAGAGGCTATATACATATATATATATATATATGAGCAGTATAAAGATATATATATATATATATATATATATATATATATATGGATATTATATATTATATATATACATATATGTGCATATATATATATGGTTATATATATATATATACGGTATATATATATATATAAGTATATATAAATTATACCAGGGATGAATAGAATTATCAATAGGGATAGTATATATATACATATATATATGCTATTATATAGTTATATATATATATATATATATGTATATATATATATATATAAGTATATATATAAGTTATATATATATATATATATATATATATATATATATATATATATATATATATATGGTATATATATATATATATATATATATATATATATATATGGTTACGACCATAGGTGGGCACGAAAACGAAAAATGTTATCGCGATAACCGATAAATCGATAACGGAAACCTTATCATCGATAACCGATATCCGATAACTGTAACAAAATATAAGTCGCCGGATACGCGATAAACCGAAGTGGTTCCGATAAACTAAATTCATGTATTTATTTTATTAGAAATAAACAAGCCAAAACACACTTGGTTTTTAAAAATGTTAAAAATAAATTTATTACATCTTCTCTTTTATATATATATTTTTATAGATATATACAAATTTCGCTTTTACCGACACCTACCCAGAAAATATGGGAATGTTTCTAAAAACTTTTGATATCTTATTAAATAAATTTAATTTTTTTCCCTTTGTTTTCAGTGTTCCGCTTTTCTATAATAAAATCTTCATTTTTTGAATCTATGCTCTGATTTAATAGATTCTATAATGTATGTAAAAAGCCAAAGATAAATGTTAATAAAGGATTTGAAATCAAATCAAAGAATTACTTTAATAACTATAGAATTAGCGAATACAATAATATAAAATGATAAAATTACTGTGTTCTGGTTTCTAGTACTTCAGAAGGGTTCCTCTCATAAACATGGTTATATTAAAGTTTTCAATTGAGCAGAATTCTTGGCCTGGGGTGGTGCAGGATATTTCTTGGCAGTGGAGTGAACAATCACCCAATTGCAGCGCTAGACTGTATTATAGTATTGAAACTTATAAAGAGATCATCGAGCACCTTCTCATTGTTAAAGCTATCTGGCAGGCTGTCTGTCGATTTCGCCTGCAGCCACTCATTTACAATGAGAGCAGCTTTCTACTCGGAATGATCTTTGATGACGCTTAACTTTTGTTGTATTCAGTGTAATCATCACATCACAGATGCCATAGTAGTCTTTCTCATCCATGTCCTCCCTCGCCGCTACTGGAAATTTGTTGATGCCTCGGAGTTCGGCACGTATGTAATAACTCTTTCCACCTTCTCCATCAGGCCTCTTGACTCTGACTTGGCCATTGTTTCTTCTTGGAAGCCCTCATCCACACCAGGCGAAACTTGGGGTGGAAGGCAGGGGCCAGAAGGTACTCCTCATCTTCAAAGGTGCTGGAGAATCTCTTGTCCAGCATGTCAAGGGGAGTGGTATTGACCAGAGGGTCGTTGAACTATATATATATATGATATATGATATAGGTTATGATATATATATATGGTGATAGTGAGATATATATATATAAGATATATATGATATATGGCATAAGGTATAGTATGATGCATATATGATTTAAATATATATGGTATATATAAGTATATACATATATATATATAAAGATATATATATATTATATATATATATATATATATATGATATGTATATATATATATGATATATTATGATGTATATATATATATATATATATATATATATGGAGGATATATAAGAGAAATATGTATATTATATATGATATATAGAGGGTCATGTTTATATCCAACATATGTAGTCTAAAACTATTAATGCTACAGTAAAACGTGAACACATTGGTGAATGCTAACTGGAATTTTAGCATGAAATGTAGTGGAAGTCTGGAAAACTATAAGGAGGCTTCACAGTTTAAAAGGAACACACTTTGGGAACTAAAACTCTCAATACAGAGTTCCTAAAAAATAAAAATTAAATAAATTATTGTTAACAATTATAGTAATATGATAAAAGGCCTATTTAGAGACCTTTTTATTGGTTCACAAAATGAAATGAGTTTTCGTTAAACAACAGAGACTTTCACAAACTTTGCTACTAAAGAAGACCTGGATGGTATACCAAACCCTGATAGAGAGTTTGGAGCCTTTGAGCCTTCCGGGGAACTTACTGTGGTAGACTATCTCTTCTTCGGGGAGGGCCGTGCCCCTGAACCCTGCTTCGGCATTGGGCACGTGGGGCCCTCCCCGCCCTCTCATGGCATGGCGCGTCCCCCTGTGCTCCTGTCGGCTCGAGCTCCTCTAGTAAAAATGTGTATAAAGCATTTTCCTATGTGAAAATTTTTTTTACCAGGATTCCAAAATGTATTCCCTTTCGCTGTAGCTATTGTAGTTTTTGAGATACATTTTTTTTTTTTTTTTTTTTTTTTTTTTTTTTTTTTTTTTTTTTTTTTTTTTACATTTTCCTCACTAAAATTGAACCAGCATTCCACCAATGTATTCCGTTTTACTGTAGCATTAATAGTTTTTAAGATACATTTGACGGATATGTTTGAACTTTGGTCAATATATATATATATATATATATATATATTATTATAGTAGTATATTACAGCAGTGATATATATATATATATATATATATATATATATATATATATATAGTATATATATATATATATATATATATATATATATATATATATTGAACGGGGTTATGTTTTGTTCTTTAATAACCACCTTCAATAATATAAAATTAGATGTTGAAGTGTTGTAAGCATTATCACGATAAAGTGGCGTTTCTTCCTGGAGGCTGCTTAGGATTCATCAGTGGAGCTAGCAGCCTCCTGCATCAGACGCCACAGAATTCCCCCCTTCAGTGACAATGCCGCGAGCATAATCCACTCTCCGGACCTGGAAGAACGTCGGGTAGTAGCGTGTAGCTGCCGCGGTGAGTAGGTGCGCTAGGTGTACACATTAAGGTCAATGAGAAGGCTTCAATCCACTCTGCTTTTACGTACAGTTGGTTCGCAACTTCAGAAGCAGAAGTACGGTATGGTGGCACAGGATGACCGAAACAGATGTGAGCCCAACAGAAGAAACTTGGATTTGATGGTTGTTCGGTGATTTGATGGGTGTTCGGAATCACATTTGATGGTGTCTCCTATGGCTGCGCTGTTAAAATTGTTGTGCCACCCAGTGGCACTGGCTCACCAGGATGTCACCAATTTGAAAGTGGGGTTAAGTTCTGATCTTGAATAACCACCTTCAATAATAGAAGATTGGATGCTGGAAGTATTGAGCGCTGTCACGATGCAAAGTAAGATCACCCTGAGGCTGTTTAGATTCATCAGATGCTAGCAGCCTCCCTGCACCAGACTACAATATATATAGCAAGAAGAGCATATATAGAAAGTTATATATATATATATATATATATATGAGATATATATATATATATATATGAGCAGATATATATATATATATATATATATATATATATATAAAGTAACAAAAAAGTATCGCGATACTCATTGGGCTGATAAAAAGATTTTTTTATCGGATAACAGATAACCCGAAACTGTTATCGCGATAAATTATCGCCATATAGTTATCGGTAGTTTGGAATAAAAATTATCGCGATACCGATTATCGGTAAAGATTTTATCGGATAACAGATAACCTGAAACCGTTATCGCGATAAATTATCGCGATAATTTATCGCGATAACGCCACCTATGCGGTGTGTGTGTGCCTGGTGGGTGTACAAATGTTTGAAATTGAAATAAATCCAACCTCATGATTCTCTCGTATTTATAATCAAGAAAATGGTTGCTTTGAATGAATCAAAACCTCAGTTCCTTCATCTATCTACTCCACATAATCTTTCACACAACTAAAACGCCATCCTTTTTGTAATAGTATAGAGGGGTGTGAAAATCTAATTTTATCAAATTCAGATCTTCTATAAAGATTTTATATTCAAACTGCCAGAAAGTCAAGCAGCCTTCAAAGCTGTAAAAATCCATAGGATTTTCTATATATAGGATATACCTAAAAACAATAATGAAACTTAAAAAAGAAAAGGATTTTAAGTCTTTAAGGAAAAAAGTTACAGCCTCTCAAAGTTTAAAATTTTTCCATAGACTTTCTTATAAAAAAGTAGGGCCTCGTGCACATTTCAAAGTCATCCTATTTCAAACTCAGCATATTTGAAGATTTGTTAATTTATATAGATTTTCTATTTGTATACCTAAAAAACATCATAACCTGAACTAGAAAGCCTGAAAAGACTTAACCTTGATGGATCAAAAATGAAAAGTCTATGGGAGTTTTAACAAATTTGAGGCTGTAACTTTTTTTCCCCAAAGAGAGCATTTTTTCGTTTTCATTGTTCTTCATTATTATTTTTTTTTAGAGTATATCCTGTGATTTTTATAAAAATTGGGGTGACACCCCTCTGCACTACTATTACCAAATCCTCTTTCTCTTGTTCACTTTCACACAAAGAGCTACACTGCGTTTCTTTCACGGAAAATGAATTTCAAATAATTTTTGGCTTAAAAATAAGTCAGAAATGCTTCTGCAGTCCCAATTACTTGCTCTGTTTATGGGTGTCATTTGTCTTTCCCAAATGAAATATGGTATTGGTAATATATGGTGAAATTCAAGAACACAGATGTTCTTGGAAAGGTTTGGTTTAGTGCCTTTTGGTTTATGCGTTTTTGTTTAGTGCATTTGTCTTATCAACTAACTTCCCACACCCGCTGCTTCTTCTAGAATTTTCTGTCAGTTGAAGTGCTAACAAATCTCCGGTACTTTAAACAGTAACAATATTTTCCATTTATCCAATATTTAATGTTAAGATTCGTTATTGCAAACTTATCTGCTGTTCTAATACACTGAAATACTTTGCTGGCAGTCTGTAAATATCTTCCATCTATTTTCCTAATATCTTTCATTATTCATATATATAGTAATATATATAT
>JABUQX010109011.1:22500-40000 GCA_015478945.1 Trachelipus rathkii
GTACTTTTTATTTAATTTGCAAAATTATAACACAGTTTTATTCGACTTTTACGAAATGTAAGTTCGATCCATGCTGGAGGCAAAGGCTGGAGTGGAGTGCGCGTTGATAAACTGTTGATGGATCGGCGCGAGAGAGATGAGTATATATGTATGTATATATAAGGTATATGGTATATATATATATAGGTTATATATATATATATATATATATATATATATATATATATAGTATATATATATATATATATATATATATATATATATATAGGTAAAGTTAAAAGTGTGTGTGTTTCAAGAATCAACTTTTGTAATATATTGTTATAAGGCGGAAAAAAATAAGCTGACGTAAGATCGAACATTTATTGCCAACTATAATCGAGAATATATTGGCTGAGATATCTATAGACCCATATATAAATGGTGAGATGGGATTCTCTCTCTCTCTAAAAATCTCTCTCTCTCTATCTCTCTCTCTCTCTCTCTCTCTCCATTTATGTAACAATTTTTGGTTTTCTGAATTTGCAATATTGGAAAATTTCATTCAGCCACTATTATACTATAGCTGATTTTTTTCTGGTCATTTTACTTTCATAAAAGCTTAGTTTTTATGATAATTCTGACAGTACTTTTACACTTGAGATGGATTTTAATATGTTTTTGCTTTAAGTCTTACAGAAAATAACGAATACACAAAATCAAAATTAGTGTTAATTTATCCAAATATTAAAAAAAGTTATCAAAATTTAGCATTTAATTTTTTTCAAAATTATTTATTATTTTAAATTGCTGAATCCTTTAATTCTGAATTTGTATTGAACTTTAAAAATGTAATTTCAATTAAAAATTAGTTACGTTTCACAGGAACTTTTACTTTTAATTTCCTTTTGACCTGACAAAATCTAAAATTTCCGAATTGAACTCCCAAGTGTGGTCGGCTATCATCCAAGAAACCACAAAATATAGAGTTATATGGTACAGCACCCTGGCTGACCAGCCATGACGGTGCCATATTTGTCGGCGTTATTCTAACTGGCGTCATATGGATACGATATATTGGTTATTATATATATATGGTAGCGCATATATATTATGGATATATTGTTATTGCGCAGCATAGTTGTTGGTTGGTTGCTATTGGCTGGCTGGTTGGCTGGCTACTGGTTGCTGTTATATATACAGCAACATAAAGAGCATATGCTATGTTGTTACATATATTACTATATACATATATATTATATATTACATATTATTATGTTATAGTATATACACATACATACATATATATATATACATACATATGGTTAAAGAAGCAGCCATATACATGTTATATGTTGTTACTAATGGCTATTGTTGCTATATATATATATATATATATATATATAGTTGAGTAATTATTTACAAACATATATATACAAAGCAAGGGATCTATTTTTTTATACATTTATATCTATATATATATATATATATATATATATATATATATATATATATTATATATATATATATATATATATATATATATATATGTATATATATATGTATATATATTATATAATATGAATATATATATATATATATATATATATATATATATATATATATATATATATATATATATATATATATATATATATATGTTATATATATATATATTATTAATTTTCTGCAGTATATATCCTAGTAACGAAGAATTTCAGATACGGTTATTAGACTCCATAAAAATACATTTCGTAAGTTATATAAGACTAAACTGCGATGATATTTTCGAGCACAAACCAGGCTAAATAAGAGTCATCAAGACTTCCAAAATGTAAAATTAATCATAGCCCTTTCTTTTGCATGTTAAATTTAAGCAATTGTTTTATAACAAATTTTTATATCGAGCTTTCAAATTTAACTGCTGTAAATTTAATTTTTGCGATAATATATATTATTTAATGATGGAAATCATGACATCGCATACCGCATTCCATTTGCGGAACATACCGCACCTTAAATTGACATCGCATTCGCATCAAGCATCAGCATCCGCATTCTCTTTTGAAAAATGAGGATGTTGCAGGATGTTTTTTCTACATTTGATTAAATGCATATAAAAATATTAATTTGTCATTTATCATTGGAGTTTATGGGAATAATTGTAATTTTTAATTTCGTTTCTTATATTAATATATATATATAATATATATATATATTATACTATATATATACATTATTAAATATATATATATATTATTATAATAATATATACTATATATATTATTATATATATATATATATATTTATATATATATATTATATATATACAAATATCTATTATATATTATATATATATCATATATATATATATAATATAATATATATATATATATATATATATATATATATATATATATATATATATAATAATATATATTATATATATATATATATATATATATAAATATATATATACATTATATATATAATATTAATAATATTATATATATATATATATATATATAATTATATATAATATATATATTTTATATATATTACATATATAATATATATATATAATATTATATATATATATATATATATTATATATATTAATTATATATATATATATATATTATATATATATAATAATATATATACTATATATATATTAATATACTACTATAATCTAGAGCCATGTACGTGGAAGCAAGAAATGAAGCTGAGAGAGAGTGAAGATTAGGGTAAAGGAGGAGGTGGCTGAGAAGCTAGCAAAGGAACTGATGGATGATAATAAAGGAAAGAAGAAGAAGATTTTAGATTGGCAAGAACGTAAAAGGAGCGAAGAGTAGAGTAATGTAATATCAAAGACAAAAATGGAGAAACATTGGTAAGCCCGAGGAAAAAAAAAAGGTGGATAGAGTACTTTGATGAGTTGTTGAATGTGGAAGTGCAATCGGAAGAGGAAGGGGAGAGAGAGAGGAGGAGGAAAGAAACGTGGAGGGAGAAGAGGAGGAGGAATTTGAGGGGACGTTAAGGAAAATGAAGAGCGGAAAACTCCTGGTGAGGATGGGATAAAATATTGAGTTGCTGAAGAAGGGGAGGAGAGGGGCTGAAAGCTTGATGCTGAGATTTTGACAGCTGTGTTGGGGGAGAGTATAGTGCGGAAGGTTGGGAGAAGGTCCAAAAAATCTTCCATTTATAAAGTAAAGGGGGACGCGGGAATAGTAAATTATATAGGGAATCTCCTAATGGATCAATATGGGCGAAGTTATATGAAGAATATTAGAAAGAAAATTTGAAGATCAAAATAGAGCAGATTTCTTAGTGAAGAGCAAATATGGGTACAAGAGGTGGTAGAAAATACTACCGATTTAATGTTGCATTAAAGAGTGATACAGGAAGACATGGGTACATGTAAAAGGATTATATTGCCCCTTATAACTTGAAGAAAGCATCTTTGATTCTGTAACCAGAGGAAGCTGTGGAGAGTTCTGGAAGAGGGATTATGAAGTTGGAGGCAGACTGATAAAGCAGTAAGAGGTACATACGTGAATAGCATAAGTAAGGTAGAACTGGATATAAAAATGAGGAAATGTTTGAGGTACAAAAAACTGGAGTCAGGCAGGCTAGTGTGCTGTCCGCGAAGACTGTTTATAAAGTAGTTTGGACACAGTCCATAAGAGGTGTAAAGAGAGTTTAGAAGAGAATTGACAAAGACATCATGGTATATGCAGAAGATGATTTGGGTGTTGGAGTGGAGATGTCAGAGGTTGAAGCAAATGGTGCTTTGTTTCGCAGAAAAGTTGAGAGAAATAGGATTGAATATGAATGTGGAGAAAACAGAAATAAAGGTAGTAAGCAGGGAGGAGGAGAGGAGTTGATAGTGGAGGTAGAACGGTAGAGAGATTAAAAATGTGGAAAGATATAAATATCTAAGCACTTGGAAGAGAAGAGAGGTGTGCAAAGGAAATTAGCGAGTTAGGATGAAGCAGTATGCTAAGGACTGTAAGAGCAGTATACCCCATTTTGAAAGATAAATATATGAAAAAAGAGGTGAAGACAGCAATATACGAGGGAGTGTTTTGAGGGCCGATACGTTGTATGGGGCGGAGCATGGAAGTCATGAAGGGAGAGAGGAGAGATAGAATTCAGACAGCGAAGAAGAATGTGTTGAGGACAGTGATTGGAAAGACGAGAAGAGACAGAGTGAGAAACGAGACAATGAGGGAGAGCGTGGGTGTGAAACGCATGATGAATAAAGGGCGCAGCCAGACTGAGATGGTGGGGGCCTAGGAGAGATGCAGGGAAGAGAGTTGCCAGCAGGATGGTGGAGGTGGAAGACGCGGAGGGAGTGAGACCAAGGGAAGACCGCGGACCGAGTGGAGAGCACAGTAGAGTTTCTTTGAGGAACACCAGATGCCCTGCAATGGATAAGCTGTTGGCGAATGGATCGTGATGGATAGAACAAGATGGAAACGGAGGTTGGCCCCACTAACAGGCTCGTAAGCCTGACTGGGAGAGGATATAGATGTAAGATATAGTATATATATATAATACTATAATTATATATATATATATAATATAATATATTATAATATATATATATATTAATATATAATATATATGTATATTTATAATATATATATATCTGTCCATCCACTAATATAGTATATATATATATTATAATATATATAATATTATATATATATATATATATATATATATACTACTATATAATAATTTATTCAAACTTCCAATAGAGTAAACATCCGCATCGCATCCCCATCCGCATCCTGCATCTACTTTAAGATCCGCATTCCGCAATTCCGCATACCGCAAACATCAATTTTTGACACCGGTGCCTCACTAATTATATATGATATATATATATATATATATTATATATATATATTATATTATTATATATAATATATACTATATGATATATAATATATATATATATATATATACTAGTATATATAGGCTATATATCATCTATATTATATATATATAATTAATATATCTATATATATATAATATATATATAAATATATATATATAATATATATATATATATATATATATATATATTATTATATATATATTAAGAACTTAAGAAGACATTAAGATATAGGAAAGTAAAAAGCACATGGGCCTATTCGAGCTGTCCCAGTCAACCCACACCAAACATGCTCATGCAAATCACAAAGCACCAGGGCTTGTCAATTTGTTGCAACTACAAATCCACCAATTTGTAATAAACTGATGATAATATAAAATATGATACTCAAACCCTGCGCACATGCATTAATCGAATAAGTTTAATGGTCACACATGCATCTAAACTATAACTATATCACCAACTAAAAACTCGCGCAATTTGGGCTTCGTCAATATTTATAATGATTCCCAACGCCATCGGATAAACGAATCTAACCGCTTTCTTAAATGTTGCAGATTGAATTACACCTCAACAACCTCATCTGAGCACTATTCCAAAATTATAACAACTGATACTGAGATGTCATGCTTCTTAATATCAAATGGATGCTTTTTTCTAATAGTATATATATACATGATCATCTTTTTGTATCTGTCCCATGAAGCTGAAGTCAATTTTTTTCTGAAAGTTAACTTACGAACAAATCGGTAGAACAGTGCGGCGATAGTGAGAACAGTTTGACTATTTTTCTACTATATTTATATTCCATGTTGTTTTTGTTGTTTATTGAACGATGGAAGTGAAATAAATTATATAATTATAATTATTTGATACGTTAAGTAACGTTATGTTGAGTTACGTTAGATATTTTAAGTTACGCTAGGTAGCATAGATTTAAACTTTTTTAACAATATTTTTAAAGGCGTGAAGCTCTTTTATTACAATACAGTTTTTTTAATTTTTCTGAAATGTGTTCGGATTCATGCAATCGATAGCTATATGGATATGGACTCAGATAAACCACATGATGATATATATATATATATATATTATCAATTGTACCACTAAAATTAAAATTAAATATTTTATATATATATATATATATATATATGATTTTATATATATATATATATATATTATATATATATATATTATATATATATTATATATATATATATATATATATTATTTATTTTATATACTATATATATATATATATATATATATATATATATATTGCAGTGTACCACTGAATTTGTCAGTTTACTATTTTATTAATATCGTTTTTCCTGGTTTCTTCCTGCCCGATACTTAGGATTGCCAAGTTGTTTACTATTGACTGACTCGTAGTACTTCTCATGTAATATTTATAAGCTTAAGTTTTGAGAAGCTTCGTTTTGCTGTTGCTGCTGTCACTGGCAGTTTAAGGCATAGATGTATTGCCGTTACAATGTCGGGAAAGCTTCTTACTAGCAAGCTGTTTTCTTCGATTAATAGAACTGCAATATCCCTGATATTTTTTTTCAATTCAATCTCTGTAGCTAATAATGATCTGAATGATAATACCTAATCAGTTAGATTGTCAGTAATATCATTGTGGTATTCTTAAAATTTTTCTTAGAATTTTTTGGGATGCAAAAATGAAAGGTTTTCACTACCGTTTGTAAATTATTGAATCAGGTTTTAATTTGGTTAATTACAATATAGAAAGATGCATTAAATATGTTTATTTCAAAAGTTTTCAGAGGGTTGTCCGTTCTGTAGTCTGACGATATTTCATAATAAAAAAAAAAAGCTTCACAATTCAGCTTCGTATTTGTTTTAATTCACAGGAAATTTTCCATGTTTGTGTCTAAACTTGCTTTGTCCATCTAAGGATTGATTCTGTAGAAGAGTTATACCTAAATGTTATAAGTATTTTTGATTCGCCCATCGACAATAGGAAAACATGATTCGTTTTATGAAGATTCAACATAAGAATGTATTTTGTAGCCACTCAGAGGCTGCTCAATATTGTCAAGATTTAATATTTTGCAGAGTATACATTAGTGTTAAATAAATTTAGATAAGAATATATATATATTCCTAAATGGAAATTATTTTAGAATACAATAATTCTTTAAGATTGAAGAATTTTCTTTTTTCTTTTTTCCTAACCTCAGCAACTCCCTAAGTTCTAATTATGTCATTTAAGCTATGAAATTGGATCATTATTGCGCTAAATGGAGCTGATGGACGATCAAGTCTCTCTCTGCTTCTTATCGCTTCTACGAGAGAGATGAATAGGAAAACCTCCGTTATACATAACGCAACAACAAGCAAGTTTCTCCAACTGTTGTAAATTCTACTGGTGCATCGAAAGGGGACTCAGAGGTTCCCTCTTCTTACTGGTATCATGTTTTCTCTGAAAATTCACCAATATCGCCTGATGGCTGCACTGAACATATGATCCTCTATGGGTCAGATCCTCCTTAACCTATAAGGATCCATTATTGTTGAGTCCATAGTTATTATCACATGCTCGATACAAATTTACTTTTATAATAAGAAAGTGACACTTTTACGCGTTACTCTTCTTATACTGAGTTAAAGGAACAGATTTGACAGTAGGCTCTCTTCTGATAGTTAGCATATTGCTAATCTGAGTTCAGTGTGTTTTGCTTCTATCATTAATATAACTTATATATATCAAAATAATCCGTTTATGTATTATCAATACAAGCTCTATTATTTCTTCAAACCTGAAGAAATAAAAAATAAGTATGAAGCAGGACTTTTTAAAATTATAACTACTACTACATAAAACTAAGTAATATAAGTATATTATATATATTATATCACATCTTTATAATTTACATTATAGTTATAATATGGAATATTAATATACTTATTATATCTATTACTACATTTTATATTAATTATAAAGAATGTATTAATATATATATATATATGATCGTGGCGTGTGCGTGTGCTAGTAGTGTGTGTGCTGATCTTGCGTGTGGTTCTTGGATTACTTTGTTATATAGCAGTTATATTCTCTCCAGGTATAATAGTTCTTTGTTTCACTAAATGGTACTGGCTGTAGATTCTATAAAACTACATGCATATTTAGTATAATACCTTGATATATAGATATTGTTTAAAGAGATGAAAAACCCGATTGACCGATTCTTTAGTATTCAATCTGAGATAGTTAGATTATCTGACTTTAAGTGACACTACAACTTCTCTAAATTAATTCAATAATATGAAAAATAAAAAATAACGTGATTCATAAATTTGAGCATATTTTCATAGAACATATAGATGTATTTTATAACTATAGCACACTATATGAATACTTACTCAGATATTGCATTATACCTTTAGGGAATAGAAAATTTCTTGTACTTTGTAATATAAATATTGTTTAAAAAACTTATTGAATATGATATATATAACTAAATTAATTATGAGTTAATATTACGGTTTTTATAAATCTTTCGATTATTTGGAATTTATATATATAATTAATAATAATTATATGGAGCACTATAAATAAAAATAGAAACTTAAACTACAAATTAATAACATATATTATTAGATAATATATATATTTAATATTGTCATTACTATAATGAAATTCAGTTCTATTATCATAATAAATATTTATTTTATTATTATATATTATATTGGTACGATTATATTTATATTTTACTTTATTATTAATTTTACTCAATAATAATTATACAAGTATTATAGCATTTATACTTATTATAATATTATATAATTTATATATCAATTTAAAAAAAAATTTATATATAAATAAATCTATGAAAATCAATATTCAATTGTTCTAGTACATATATTGTGATTATTATTGTATAAGAACTATATTATTTTAAATATAATATTAATATTTATATATATTATTATATATTATTTTATTATAAATATTTATATTGTGTATATAAGAGAATTTTTAATTCATATTTGATTAATACAATCGTGTTAATTGAGTCTATTGCATAACGCGTCAGTATCTGGAGCGTATTGTGGTAGAGATGAAATGTGTTGATAGATGAAAATATATGGGTTAGCGGCTGTGTGACCCACTAAACAGCTGTAGCCTGCGACACCATGACTTCTACTTACTCTCATTAGATAATAGGTATTAGTATAACATTTTTCTGTGTGGCATTAGAGAACGATATAATACTCATTCTTCACACTCACACTACTGATATAGTGATCATTCTAGAAATGATTGACATTGAGTGTCTAGAGATCTAGGTGTTGTATCTCTATGCACACTAGTCTCGATAGTATACTGACAAATATACTATTTATTGTATAATACTAGAATAGAATTAACTCATTTGAAGTGTGGATGGATTATAAAGAATATTTTGTGGGAGTTGACACTTCAGTCTATCCGGCTAGAGGTCACTCTCCTTAGCTCCACAGATTACTATTTGTTGTAATATCTGGAGGTAACGCTAAAATGTATTTATTGGGAGAAAGTCGTCCAGCAGGATATATACCTGGGGAATTATGATAACTATTTTTTTTTTTTTTATTGTCTTTATATTATTTTTATTTTTTTTTTTTTTATCTTTTGTTATTTTCTCTTTCTATTTTTTATCTATTACTCTCTGATTTTTTCTTTTCTTAATATTTTTTTTTTATTTTGTGTTTTTTGAAGAGACGTTGTTATGTCTGCACTGTAATACTATTGTCTTGGGGCTTTTATATATATCTCAATCAGTGGGTCTGGTTATGTTCGCTAACAGCACATTTAAGAATTTTAAAAATTATTTTTTCTTGATACGCACACAAAGAAAAATTCCTTGAGGATTAACATGACACATTCGCGCTTATATATTCAACACGTTTTTTCGCTGGTAAATATAAAAGTGCAACGCACGTCTCCAAATTCGCATTCATTTATTATTACTCGATTTTGAAACATCTGAATATTTTTCAATCATTGTACAGGAGGAGATAGTATGCTGTACTACAAAGAGTTCAAGAGTTCCCGGCTATCCCATTTTCCGTCGATATATCTCGTCGCTGTGGAGACAGCCGCACTAGTCTTGGGTTGTATCGTGTTCATTCAGATGCGACCCAGCAGTAGTCCGCGATGCTAGCTATGACATGCGTCCCACTCCCCTGTCGTTTGCCGTATGGATTACTCAACTCGGTATTATACCTCTCTCTCCATTTGACGATTGTTCCTGACCTGCGAAGATGTTCAACTGCACTGTCGCTTGAACCGCACCAAGGTTCTTATGAACTTCCATGTGTGAAGAAACATAGCAGAAGATGGTACTTCTTTTCTACTCATCACATACTTGGAGTGTGTTTTGGACGTTCTTATATCATGTGGACTCGCTTGAGTGAAGTGTGCCGTAGTTTGACTGTCATTTCTGCTTCTCCAGGGCAAGTTGTTCTACCACCTGCACAAACGACCCTCCACGGCGGCTCGCACTTTATCGTTGTATTTCAGTGGGAGTTATGTCGAGATACTCATCTGTTGTTCTATAGTATTGTAGCTGACGTTAATTATCGGGCATTTCGAAAACTGTGCCAGAGCCTTCGAGCTTTTCTTCATAAGTGTGTTAGATATCTCCAGGGTATAAGTGATCGGACAGTGTACGTTGAAGCACTCCACTCCCATTGTACAGAAGCTGGCGTTGAACTGTTTTTATTAATCTCTTCATGCTGCATCCTCACTAGATGGGTTTAACAAATATCTTTTACCAATCGTCAACAAAAGGTTCGTTTATGATGTTGTGGCCCTCAAGGTATATCTGCTCGCTCGCGTCGGCACTCCCTTTCTCACATAGTGTTATCTGTTATGTTAGAGATTTTTTTGCTATTGGATTTGGGGATCTGTCTCGACTGATGCCCACTTATATATAAATGGCATATGGTTTCCTTTTTTGTGTAAACCCTGGACGGCTGAACGCCAATGTAGAAAGTCTCACCACTTAGGTCGACGCAGATGATCCATTGGTGCTGCCGATATTGGATTTTGTCGAGCAAGTACTTGACTGCTTCATATTTCTCTTTTGAGAGTTGTGGAGTGCGCAAGAGGAATTGAGGCGAAATCGTTCCCGTTGTGTATGAGCCCACTCTTCAAAGAGCGCTTGCCTACTGTCTATGAGACTCGCCAATTCTCTCGGATCATATTGAGGAAGCGCCCCGAAGTTTAGCAAGAAGGACCGGCGACCATCTCGGCAGTAACACGTAGGTCTTCCTTCTCGCAATGAAGTAGCCCAGTAGTCCTGATGCTTCTACGAAAGAACGTGATACGCGCGTCTCACCGAGTAGATTTTTTTCTCTTTGAGTCTGGAGGCCAACAGCTCGGCGGGAAGTCTTGACAAGCCTGAGATCCCGATACAGATCAGCTCACATTGTTAAAAGGGCTGCGGACCATCTTGTGGTCCATACTCCTCATCTGTATCTACTCCCTCATATGCAGTGGTGGCCTCGTCGTCGCTGTCAGGAAGCTCTCGGCACGCTGGTACAGGAAGTTCTTCGCAGTGAGCAAATGGACGGCGGGCAGATGGAAGGTCGGGTAGCTGGTAGGACTGCTCCGATTGTTCCGGTTTGATACCAGTAGATCGACTGGCGCAGAAGTACAATCGCGATTATTGGGAATCCCCAAACTATCCGTGAAGTTTTCGTGGCCCTTCGTCCCGCCGGAGAGTATTCCATGCACGTCTTGCACACCGTGTGCGGCTGCCCAGGGAGCTTATGCTTGGTCACGCCAGCTTGACTTGAATAGTAAGCTTTGGTAAGGCGCTGCTTCACAAAAGCTTGTGATGCGCTTCTGTGCATTCCCAGCAGTTGTGATCCGCAGCTGTGGCAGAAAACGTCAGGATTATTCTTGCATGACCGTCGGCTGACAAGCCATATAAATACTTGAAAAGAAGAAAAAAGTCAATTAGTCATTTTGAATACAAGAAAACATCAGGAAGCAACAATTTTATATGAATACATTCGCTATAATTTCTTCAGAAAAATAGGATTGAAACATCAAACCTCAAGTAATGAACATATCTATTAGACTAATTGTTTTGGTGCTTTACTGAGTTCAGAAATTCACCTTGTTGGGTTTGTTGCCTATCACACTAATTGAGAGGTGGATCACACTTTTTGAGATTTCTGGCATATTGGCAGTACCTGAGAGCTTATACTATGAATAATTATCTTATGTTGATAAGCCGATATGGACCGTAATGCAGCTGTATCTCAAAAAGATTTGACCTGGATTAAGCTCAGTCGCTAGCTGTTACGAGTCTTCATAAATATCAGAATTTGTGTCTGAAAATAGGGACCTTTAGAGAACCCTGACGATTTTTTGGGCTGTTATACCTCAGTGTTATCACTAACACAAATCACATTTATAATTATTATGGAATCAGAAAGACTATGAAACGTCATCTAGTGATGGTAATATTTTTGATTCTCGTCAAATGAATATATTAAATTTATCAATCACAATTTAGAAATTTCCCTCTTCTAAACTACTTATTATAATATTTCAGCTAAGTTTAATAATCTCAAATAATTTTTAAGTCAGTTTAATTATAATATAAATCATATATAAAAGATTGCTTATCAGATATAAGTTGATCTTTATCTTTTGACCAGTGACTTTCTTATTATAGGTAAATAGACTCTATACTAAAATTTTATAAACATATAAGATTTAGTGTCACATAAATACATACATCTACACATACACACAATAATGAGGCAAATAATGCGGTGGTCATTAAATTTTCGACGTAAATAGATCGTCCAATTAAGCAGTATTTTTATCATGAGCCAAAAATTAAGAATTTCAATTAAACTTTATTTGTTGATATGCTTAAATCCTTGTAATTGACGATGTCAAGCTGTTAAAGTTTTAAGTTGTAACATTAAGTAATAGTAGATTATAGGTTTATTTAATTTATATAGTATTATATATATATATATTATATATATAATATCTTATATATATATATAACTAGTAGTTATATTTATTAAATAATATAAATATGTATATAAGTTATATAGTTATATACATATAATGTAACTATGTAGCTATAGTCTATCTATATATATTATCTATATACGGTTATTATATATATAAATATATATAATATTATAAAGATATAGTAATTATTATAAATCATCAATCTTATATATATAATAATACCTATATATATATATATATATCTTTTATTATATTAAATACATTATGTATATAATATAGGTATATAATATATTATATATATGATACTATATATTTTTTGTTGCACATCAGTATACAATAGTCGTTAATTATAGTATAGAAATTATTATATATTATCCTAAAATTTTGCAACGTTTAGAGGTCTACTATATGACATATATAATATATACTCATACATTATATATATAAGCTATACTTATATATATTTAATATATTTATATATTAATCTATCTATATATCTCAGTATATAATAATATACTAATATAATTAAATTAGAGATGATGTATATATAATATAGTATTTTCCTGTCTATACTAGATATTAAAAATTAAATCGATACAGTGTCTTACCATGAAGCAACAATCACGCAATTTAATTTGTTGTGAATTTCGTTGTGAATTTCTGCTTCGATGGCTCGCTTCAGAAGGCAAGATGTGTATGATAGACATCTACCCATTTGCTATAAATAGAGAACAAGTTACTTTTAAAGGGTTCGGACCGTAAAGATGTGGTTATCAAAGATCTTGTTTAAGAGGATGTAGGAAGCTATTTGGAGGCAAGTTTTCCTATTCAGACAAAACACATGAAAGGAATGGTTTATAAGAATTCAAAGACCTATAGAATTAGCTTTGAAACTAAATAAGACTCTACAAAGTAGACGAAATGATGACTTCAAACCTGTAGTAAATTGATATGATAGGATGTTTGACAATTTGCACATGCAACTGTTATGATTAAAAAAAGATCCAAAGAACTGATTGCAAATGCAAAATTAGAAATACCTGTTATTGAATGGGAATCATTTTTTAACATCAAAAAGAAAGAGAAATCTCAAGGGCCAGTTGATAAAGCAGTAACAGGTGCGAGAAGAAGGACGCAAGAATGATGGGGAAGCCTGAATGGTGGTAAATATTTTGTTGTAAGGATTCAGAAGATGAGCGTGTGGGATCTTATTAGTTTGTATAGTAAAAGGCGGACGAAATTTGTGCAAGCTTCAAAAAACATAGGAATAAACTTTGATAGCTATAGAGGAAGATACTATGGAAAGAAAAGAAAATACGGAAATGATGATGAATTTCTTCCAGAATTTGAGCTTAGAGAAAATACTCAGAATAGATTTAGGTATAATAATTTAGCAAATAACAGCTGACAGGTATCGTGTAAGCTACAGGGCAACTGCTGCTGTTGTGAATGCGGCATTACAGGATATAGTGATATTGAATGAAAGCAATATGTTGCATAAGGAAGAGGTTAAAAGGGAGAGAAAACGTATTAAAACAAAAGCTGGAACTTAGTACGATGAACATTATGTTATTGTCAGAGAACCAGATGATATTTATATGACACATGTTACACCAGATATTGGCAACGAAAGATGTATTACTGATGAAATAATAACTTTCATATTTGATTCTAAGAGCAAAAACTCCGTTGAAGCAATTCTTTGCGATGAGATTCCGGTTAACACTGGAAGAGTCGGTGGAGTTTTGAGAATGTTTGAAATATATCTGCAAAGACCGGTACAGTGGTTAACTTGTCTTTTACATGCAAATGAATTTCCATTCCGACACGTATTCTAGTCAACTGATAGACAAACATCAGGCCCAAAAACATCTAAGGGCATCAATGGGAAAAATTGAAGATGATTTAAATAAGATGGAAATTGTTAATTTTGAACGTGCAAACAGCACCCTTAAAGAGATCCCCAAAGATATCGTTAAACAACTTAGCACTGACCAAAAAATATTTGTATGAAATGTGTATTAGTTTAACATCAGAGAATATATCGCCATCATTAACCAAGGAATCTCCAGGCATCCTTTATCATGCTAGATGGCTAACAAAAGCAAACAGGATCTTACGGTTAATCGTTTCTACACAATAAAGCTCTTCAAAATCTAGTAAATATAATAAAGTTTATGCACCAGGGTGGTTTTGGATAAAGCCTCATCCAAAAGATGAGATGAATGGAGCTAGAAATTTTTGGTACCTGATGTGCCTACTCAAAAACGTAGACAAAAATCATGCAGTGATTATGGAGCGTTTACTAAAAAGCAACTCGTACTTTGCTTATCCTGAGAATATATTACATGCTATGCTAGCAGACACTAGAAAAGAGATAAGAGATTTAGGTATTCAGCGTATTATTGAAGCAAGAAAGAGGGATACCATGGCAAGAGTTTTTGAACTGCCAAAAACACTAAACTTTAATGCAGATGATTATTCAAACATGATAGATTGAAAACACGAAACAGTTGCCGAACCACCTGTTGTAAAGATCTTAACAAATGCCGGTCTTCGAAACATACTAATTGAGCCACTTAAGACTATTTTGTTTCCATGCCACAGCCAGGGAGTAGAACATGCAGTACATCTAGTAACACAAGCTTCAGAAGTAAGAATTGGATATGAAGGCAGACACGAGCATATTTTGAATGTAATACAGTCCCGAAAAGAACTTCCGGAATTCAACTATAAAGGACAATGGACTAATATATAAATAAAAAATATAAATAAATAAAATATATATATATATATATATATATATATATATATATATATATATATATATATATATATATATATATATATATATATATATATATATATATATATATATATATATATATATATATATATATATATATAATATATATATATATATATATATATATATATATATAAAAAATATATATATATATACAGTAAATATATATATATATATATATATATATATATATATAACTATATATATATATATATATATATATATATATATATATATATATATATATATATATATATAAATATATATATATATATATATATATATATATATATATATATATATATATATATATAATAATAATATATATATATATATATATATATATATATATATATATATATATATATAAACTTTACTCTACCAAGGAGGGAGGAGGCAGGAAATTCTTAAAATGGGGGAACTTTTTATTTGTTCATTCTAGAATCAAAATATTACCATCACTAGATGCGTCTAGTCTTTTAATTTAAATACCATAAATATATTTGTTTATCTTGAAAGTGCAAAGTAAATATAGGCTGTGAGGAAAATTATTGGTTTGATCTAAACACTTGGACCCCATAACTCAAATATATTTGTTGCAGAGCACTTTATATTTGAGCCATTAACCACAAGATAAAATGACCCTATACAACAATTTCATCAAACAGAAACCTGTAGTAGTGGGTGTGATGGGTATGTTCTTTAATGCCCTAAAAAAAAGTAAAAGTGGTGTATGTGTGGAAGGGAGGTAGGGGGGCTGTTCACACAACGCTGAAATTTTAACCTAGAATCAGACCATGATACTGATATCTGTGCATACCGTTGTTTTGTGAATTTAAAAAAAAAAAATGTTTCCCCACCCTAATATATATATATATATATATATATATATATATATATATATATATATTTATATATATATATATATATATATATATATATAACTATATATATATATATATATATATATATTTGAAGAATTGTTTTCTTTTGGATGGGATTGGTCAAATACCACAAATCTTTTTTTAGGCACAGCACCGCATCAGGTGCACAGTTAACATTACTTTGGTGTATATAAACGTCTCTTCTAAATGTTAATTCTCTTATTCTCCCTAATTTGGAAATTAATTAATTGATCATCTGCTTCGAAAAAGTTCTATTATACATACTGATAAAATACATTAGGAAGAAAGTGAATGAATGGTAAAAAATTTAGAAAACATTTTTCCAAGCCAACAAAAAATAAAGGAATTTTTAAAAAAAATTCTTTATTTTGAATGCATACTGACCAAAAATTCTTTTCGGGTCCACACATGTACTTTCTACTATCTAAGGATTCACAGGTGAAATAATAATAATAATAATAATAATAATAATAATAATAATAATAATAATAATAATAATAATAATAATAATAATAATAATAATAATAATAATATGTATGTATAATAACAATAACAATAATAATAATAATAATAATAATAATAATAATAATAATAATAATAATAATAATAATAATAATAATAATAATAATAATAATAATAATAATAATAATAACAACAACAACAACAACAACAACAACAACAACAACAACAACAACAACAACAACAACAACAACCACAACAACAACAACAACAATAACAATAACAATAACAATAACAATAACAAAATAAAAATAACAATAATAATAATAATAATAATAATAATAATAATAATAATAATAATAATAATAATAATAATAATAATAATAATAATAATAATAATAATAATAATATTAATAATAATAATAATAATAATA
>JABUQX010109011.1:45000-50000 GCA_015478945.1 Trachelipus rathkii
TTTGAAAATTGTTTTTTATTGAGACCTCCTACACACTCTTGGTTAGAAAACAAAGTATTGGATATGATTTCACGGGTTTCGGCAACAGGAACGTTAGTAAAAAGGGACTGAACATCAAAACTCACCATAAAGGCTTGAGGGAGTGAAAGAGATGAGATATAATCCACGAATTCAAAAGAACTATGAAGGGTATGTTGGTTGTTGGTAATGGGATCAATCAATGGCACAAGTAATTTCGGATGTTAGGTATGTTCTCAAAAAATTCTTCTACTCATTTAACTCAAAGAAATTTTTTTCCCCTTTTTAGCTTTAAGGACCTCAACATTTTGAGAGACTTAGGAAAGGACAAATCCATCATCGTATGCCGCCCAGACAAGGGAAAATGAGTAGTGCTTCTTAATAAATCGTCCTATCTTCATAAAATGAACAACATTTTGAACGATGTCTCAAAAATTAAACTGCTTACAGGTTTTATTTTTAAACATGTACTTGAATAACTTTGTCAGGTCCCTAAAATCTGTCAACTCTAAATTTGACTCACTTCACGTATCTGGTAGCCAGCCAGGTTTACTATATGGGCTTCCCAAAACTCACAAACCTGACGTCCCCCTCCGTCCTATCCTCTCAACTCTTAACACCCCACTTGTGGCATTGATTGATCCCATTACCCACAACTAACATATCCTTCATAGTTCTTTTGAATTCGTGGATTATATCTCATCTCTTTCACTCCCTCAAGCCTTTATGGTGAGTTTTGATGTTCAGTCCCTTTTTACTAATGTTCATGTTGCCGAAACCCGTAAAATCATATCCAATACTTTGTTTTCTAACCAAGAGTGTGTAGGGGGTCTCAATAAAAAACAATTTTCAAAATTTACCAATTTAGCCACCTCAGATTCTATTTTCCTGTTTAATAACAACCTGATGGTTTGAAATATCAGGTTCACATAGATTACTCCTTCGCCAACGCCTTTCTCTGCTATCATGAACAGTCCTGGCTCGAAAACTGCCCCCCAGCCTTCAAACCCATTGTCTACAAAAGATATGTGGATGACTGCTTCTTAATTTTTTCCAACAAAGAACATGCCAACTTATTTTTAAATTTCCTTAATAAGCAACATAAAAATATCAAATTTTCCATGGAGTGTGAAGTGGATGGATTCCTTCCGTTTCTTGATGTTGGTGTCTCACGCACTAATGGTTTTTTTTTCTACACAGATTTACCGCAAGCTGACCTCCACCCAATTAGGCATTCACTTCTTCAGCTTTCTTCCAGATAAGTTTAAATTGTCCGGCTTTACAGGCAGAATAAACCAGGCCTTTAAGGTATGTTCCTCATGGATTTCTTTTCATTCAGAACTCCAATATTTAAGGAGCTTCGCTAATTTTAATCTTTTTCCTTCATACCTTGTTGATAAAATCATATTTAACTTCCTTGAGAACCATTTTAGACCACCTACTCTGATGTCCCTAAACAAAAAATTTACCTGAAGATTCCTTACACAGGTCGGTTCACCGACACCCTTATTAGAACTCTTAAACCAATATTAATGAGACACTTCCCATTTGCCACCTTTATTTTCAGTCCAACTAATAACTTAAAACTTAGTAACTTTTTCAGACCCAAAGATATAATCCTTAAAGAGTTTCACTCCTCGAAAGTCTACTTGTATAAGTGTGCTCGCTGTAATGCCCGCTATGAAAGCCAGACAGGCCTACAGCTTTGCATCAGGATTGCCAAACATAAGGGTTTTTCTTTCCGCACCAATCTTCCTCTGTCCTCGCCTGAATTTTCATCTATACGTAGCCATAGCCATGAAAAAGACCATCCCATCACTATCAATGAATCTCAATTCTTGCCTACGTCACAATTCTCGCCACAGGAAAATCTTGGAGAGCATCTACATTCATGAATTGGATCCTGAACTCAACTCTGATTTATCTTCAATCAAACTTAATTTATTTTAATTTAATAATTTTCATTATTTATGTTTCTTATAATTTCCATTTTATTATAGTTATAAATACTGATTTTTAAGTGTAGTAAGTCCCAAACAACCAACTATTCTATGTATAATTTTAGTATAAATAGTGTTCCGATCTTATCTTGTTCATTCATTCTCTTGCTTGATTCAGTTATGTAAGGTTAGTAAAACGAGGTTATTAATAGATTTAATTTTTGTAATTTTATATTTTTATAATTTTATATATTTTTATAATTCTTTATATATTTTATGTAATTGCAGATATTATAGACATTGTTTATTTATAATTTATTATTTACTTAGAGCTGATGATGCGCTTAGCTATAGCGCGAAACGTCCTTAATAAACTATGGCACTCTCCTTGATGTTTGTCTTCCTGTTCATCTTTATATATATATATATATATATATATATATATATAAGTACGAAAATATATATATATATATATATATATATATATATATATATATATATATATAACTATATATATATATATACTCTATACTGAACTGTGGTTTTTAAAACTTGTTTGTTTCTGAGGTGGCTCCCTGCTTAGGTAAACTGTTCCGTCTCTGTCTATCTACTTTGAAATTCACCTCTTGCTAAAAAAAACTTGAACTCATTCAACCTGTACCGAATAAGGGAAACCTCTCTTAACCATCTAACATTCATCTCATCGCTCCAATCTCTTTTCTTTCTAAAGTTTTTGAATCTATTATATTCGACGGTAAGATTTGGAAGCATCTTAATTCTTTTAATTTAATCTCTGATCGCCAATGTTGCTTTCGAAAGAAACGCTCTACTAGTGATCTCCTTCCTCTTCCCTCTAATTCTTCGTCCTCTTTTATTAGGATATAAGGACTAGGTCTTAAGTGCGCTAGGATTTTACATGAGGGTATGTATGATACTACCTGTGTTGATGTATAGTAGTGAAACTATGGTCTAGAATAAGAGGTATAGATCTAAAGTACAACGTGTTCAGATGGACAATAATAGGGGCGTTTTAGATGTGAGAACAATTGATAAAATGAGGAATGAACACATTAGGGAGCTGTATGGTGGGAAGAAAGGAGTAAATGAGAGAATAAATGAAAGTACATTGAGACGGTTTGGTCATGTGAAAAGGAAGGATGATAGTCGTTTGGTTAAGTGGATGTATAGTTGTGAGTGTGTAGGGAATCGCCCGGCTGGGAGACTGAAGAAAAAGTGGATTGAGTCAGTAAAGGAATGCCTGGAGGAGAGGAATGGGACTATGGGAGTTTGGCAAAGGCGAGAAGAAAGGTGCATAATAGGAGGGCGGGGTTTTGTGAGAGAGTATGGTTGTGGCCCACCTGGGCTAAGGGATGAACCCTACATTGACAAAATTCCATAGTGAGTGTCTGTAGCGGTCCCGTGAAGTTCTAGGGTGGATTTTTCTGACTGAGACGAGTTCTCACTGAAGGGTATAAAGAGGACGGTAATGCTTTCTTTTCAACTTGCGTCATATTATTCTACTACTACTTTCTGTTTCCAGTGCATCTTGTGCACCTTACTTCCAGTCTTGGGGAGAGAAGGTGATGGATGATATATATATATATATATATATATATATATATATATATATACTATATATATATATATATATATATATATATATATATATATATATATATATATATATACATATATATATATATATATATATATATATATATATATATATATATATATATATATATATATATATATATATATATATATATATATATATATATATATATATATATATATATATATATATATATATATATATAGATATATAAAGTTATATATATATATATATATATATATATATATATATATATATATATATATATATATATACATATATATATATATATATATATATATATATATATATATATATATATATATATATTAAATGTGCATAGGTAACAATGTGGTTCAAGTCTAATTGATTGTTTTTATTTATTCCTCGTTTAATCGTAATAAAATAGAAATTAATTAAACCACTGCTTTATGACCTTTCATAATTGACAAATTATAAACTTTGATTTATTGAAAGTTTTCGGTAATATTTTTTGCTGGAAAGTTTGTTTTTGTGTCAGGTCAGACATGCAAATTCAATTTCCAATTAGGAAACATTTTTCTTTTTTTCTTTTTTTTCTTTTCAAAAAGTTTGAAATGATTACAAGTGTTTAAAAACTGCGGTAATTATCACCAAAGTTACTTCATTCTCTTCATGTCATTTCAAGTCTTTGAAAAAGATTATAAAGTAGCCAAATTTGTGTGTGTGTGTTGTGTGTGTGTGTGTGTGTGTGTGTGTGTGTGTGTGTGTGGGTGTGTGTGTAGGTGTGTGTGTGAGTGTGTTTGTGTTTTTATTTGTTTTTATTTGCTCTTGAATGTTTGTAAACCTAAGCATAGATGTCTATCTGATGAATAATAAATAAGTTTAGAACCTATTTTAATAGCTGTAAATATACATATATATATATATATATATATATATATATATATATATATATATATATATATATATATATATATATATATATATATATATATATATATATATATATATATATATATATATATATGTATATATATATATATATATATATATATATATATATATATATATATATATATATATATATATATATATATATATATATCTTCTATATATATATATATATATATATATATATAACTAATATAATATATATCTGATAAGTAGTATCCAGAAATTTTTTTCGGGGGGCCAGACAAAAATCGTTTCTTATATATATATATATATATATATATATATATATATATATATATATATATATATATATATATATATATTTAAAAATTTATATAAATATAAATATATATATATATATATATATATATATATATATATATATATATATATTTGTCGTGGCATATATATATATTTTAAAATATAGAGGCGAGTATAATATATATATATATATATATATATATATATATACCTATATATATATATATATA
>JABUQX010109012.1:0-17537 GCA_015478945.1 Trachelipus rathkii
TGCGAATGTTGAGACTTACTTCTTCACAATGTTTGATTATACCAAATTTATAGTTCCTTGATTTAAATCTATATTAGCTTATTTTGGTATATTATATAAATTGAAATTTATCATATAATATTTTGTTTAAGACCTCAAATCAACATTATTATGGTTCATAATTTTCAAATTTTATTCTTTCCTCCATAATACTAAATATTTTATAATAATGTTATCTTTCTTCATCGTATTGTCCTAATTATCTATTTTTAATAAATACTGAAAAATATCTAAGGAATAAATGAGTTTCTTTAAAAACGTAATAATTAGACCTGATTAATTTATTCCGCTTTGCCAGAATTTATCAAATTTCTATACTATTGCAGTTTCAGTTGGAATATTGTTTTTTTTTTTTTTTTAATATGTTTTCTTTTATTTTTTATTTAGAAGTCTTCTATGCCTAGTATTATTCCTGCACTTCTAAAATTACAAATTATTCAAGATTATATAAGTTTTGGTATCATAGTTCTCTCCACAGTATGTCTTATCCTTGTTATTGATTATATTATTGGCAATTTGTTTTAGTTTCAAACTCTATCTGATTTTCAAGAACTAACAGATGTTAATGAAAAATATAAAATTTTTTTAAATTTAATTTATTGTAGTAATTATTGTTCTAATTCGCTTCTATAAACATCTTTGTTTTTGATTTTAGTGTTCTCGTGTATTCTTTGATTTTTGATGTTTCTAATTCTTTTCTGTTTGTCCAAAGTTGCAATATCATTTTAAGAAGATCTTACATTTACATTTTTTTGCCTCTTTTTTTGTAATATCGAATGGATAAGTTCTTACAACTCTAGCAAATTTGTTATTTGCTTATGTTCTATGTTTTTTAATCAAAAGCTCCTTCTAAATTAATTTTATTATTATTGATTGTCCATCATTTTCTATTCTATAAGGGTTGGTTAGATGGTATATATAATTCATACTTAATTTGGATTGCATTGTCTGATCTGTTTTGTTGCTTTTCTATCATGGTTCCGATTATTTCTCTATAATAAGTTGCTTAACAAAACTTCTCAATCATAACTGTTCTATCTAGTTATTTTTATCTATTAGTATTATTGTCATTTCAAAGGTGATCTGTGTAATTACGATAATATTTAATAACCGTCTGGAGTAGGTATTTGTATCGTCTGGTTATCGGCAGGGCAGTTTGAAAGACTGTCTTTGATTGTATGCGTATGTTATATTTTGAGTTATGTGTGTTTTTGGACGTTCACTTTTGTTTTCATGTTCCGTTCTTCCTTCTTCTTGATTGATGGAGTGATCAAGTGTATATATTTTATGTTAGTGTGATTAAGGTCTGTTAGTTAGTGCGAGTTGTCTTCTTCTCTGTAATTTTTTATATCAATAGAATTTCTATCTAAAATTGGCTGATTCTGGCATAAAGAGTCGCAATTAACTCATTTTTTGATTAGGCATTGATTTATTGGAGTATTTTTCTCAACTAGAATTGACTAAATGTATGAGTGGGATCTGCTTTTAAGTTAAAAGATGTTCCATTATTCCATTTGGAAATATTTTGCTTATTATTTTTATTTACATCATATAATTTCAGTTATTTCTAATTATTTTTCAATGTGTCCTGCCTGTTTTTTTTAATTGTTTAAGATGAAAATGATTAATGTTCAAATTTTTTTTATTCCAAGACTATTGAGTTTCTAGATTGTATCATCTTGATATTTATGTTCCTTATATGCGCAATCTTTCTAACATTTCGAGGTGAGGTTATTTGCAAGTCTTAGTAATAACTTTTTCAGTACTTTGACTGTTGTTTTGGGTTTTTTTCATCGCATTCTCTCATTCATTCTTCAACTTTACATATTCATAACTATATCAATGCTGTCTTATTGGGTATGGATGCATGTTATCTCAGTCTTTTATTTTTAAAATAATATGTTTTTTTTTTTGATCTATTATATTTAGTGGCTAATTTGATCCACATACATTTTAATAGGAACTTTATTCAATTGAAAGCAACGAAATGATATGGATAGATTGGTTGGGTATATCAAATCTTAATAATAGTTGTGGACTTATCGGAATTTAATTGTTATCTTATATTTGAGCTTAATTATGGATAGAGGTAGGGTAGAATATAGTTTTCACATCAGAAAGTACTAAGAGGGATAAGGTTCTTGGATATCTTTTTAATCCTTTTACAGTAACGATTAAAACTTCATCAAAAGTTTATTCATATTAATTGCTGATTTGCAGATACCAAAAGAAATTTCTGTTAATTCAGTATGTGCCCCAAGGTTTTTTAATGTACCCTTTAAATATCTTTTTACTCCTTAACTTTAATGGTGATCAAAGTATTATTTTTGATTCAGGTAATTATGAACATATTGGTGTTTTGAAAGATTTAGATGAATAATGTCTCCTCCTCTGTAAGTTTTAGTTTTCTTGGTCCTCTCTTTGTTTTTATGATTTAAATAAATTACATAATTTGAAATTGTAAAGGTTTAATACCTTTCTTCACCTTTTCTTTCCACATAAACTTTTTCATATATTTTTGTGATGCTTCAACATCTTATGTTATTTGCAGGTTTTATAGTTACCGTAGGTCAAGGTTTTCAAATTAAGTATTTTCACAAAGGCCAAAGTGGCTTACCCTTCATATTTAGGGCTTTGTCCATCTTTGGAGTTGTTCTGTATTCCTTATTTTTTAAGATCCCATTTTTTTATTTTTATCATTTATTATTAAACGTTCCTAATGTTTTTGGTATTTCAAAACCTATTAAAAGTTTCTTTGTAGACGCTTTCAAATTATGGCTTCCTTTTTCATGGCCCTGTCCCGGAAGGCTAAAAAATATAATTATACATATTTTTGTGAAATAATATGGCTTCTAATAATTTTACCTAAAAATCAAAAATACAAGTTTAATATATAAGAGCACAGCGCGTATCCAATTGTCTTTATGCTTAATATCAATACTGCGAAAACTCATGGTTAGATAATGATTTATCCAATAACGTGTTCGTTTTCACCTCTAACTTATTCTTTCAAAATTGTCCATGTGCTTTAATACTTTTTTTCAAGATCAATCTTTATGTGGCCCTATTAGTTAAACTGTAAATTGTCTATGTCAAGAGAGTTCTCTAATCTAAGGTAAAAGATCCGTGGCATGTCTATTCATATCAGTGCTCTGTTGGGTTTTATATTATTTCAGTTTCTTTGTTTTAATTTCGTTTTGTTTTTTTATAGTGTTTATCTCTCATGTGTCTCATATTAGTCTTTTTTTTAGTTGGTTTATTTTCATATAAAAATATTTATTTTTAGATATGTGTCCGATGTTGTTATGCTAGTTTTTTGTGTTTATGTCTATTGTTACCTGATCTTGAAGTGTTTTGGAGAAGCTAGATTTCAATGTATGAATGTTTATGAAATTGTGGGAGTGAGTGATAATGATAGGTCGTGGGGGGGGGGAGCTATAGGTTGATACATGAGAGGTGAGCAGAGATTATGTAATAGTGTGTATATGTTTGGGTTCTGGGTGGGCTTTCGAAATAGTGATATCTTAATATATATTTGTATAGTTGAATTATGGGTGGGTGAGGTAGGAAAAGAGGGCCGAATTTTTAGTGTGTCAAGGTTAGATGGCATAGTACTGTTGGTGAATGTTCCAGCGTGAATTCTGGGGTTTTTAGATCTGGGGATGATATTAGTAAGCTTTTGTAGGGGGTGGTATGTGATATCGCAACCTGTTTGGGAACGGTGGGGATAATATTGGAACGAAGTATATTTTTGTGATGTGATTTTTAACAAGAAATATGCGTAAAGAGTCAGCAGAGGATTGTACAATAAGAATAATTTTCTTGCAATAGTGAATTTATGAATTAAAAAAATATCGATTGTTTTAAAAACACTGAAGAAACAAACTAATAATTGTTGACAAACATTATAAATATTGTTAAAATTGTTAAGTAAACACGTTGAAGCCTTCAGTGTAGGCTGTGAAATGTGTGGACTTGCTAGAGGGAGCGAATTGTGGAATAGTAATCAGCTAGACATGATGGTCTTGAGAGCTTATTGTGGTATAACGAGGATATGTCACGGGAATTATTTGAACATTCTAAAGTGATGTTGTTTGATGAGGAGTGTAAAGTCTTTATAAGAGAGAAATTATTGAGAGAAATGAAGTGGATGGATTACATAATGATTTAAGTAGTTCTATAAGTGATTTGATGTTGCTGATTTAAGTAGTTCTGATAATAGATCATTGCTAATTAGAAGGAAATAGATATTTTAGTGTGAAGAGTATGATATTGCTGTTGATGATGATCTATATATATCATTTTTGGCAATGAATTGTCCAGTATTAGAAATGTGGAATTACCAAGCATGTGTGAAAAAGGATGATGTATGTTGATGAGAAGGAGTGGCCAAGTGTTGAGTGGAAGCCTAAGAGGAGTATAATGATTTTAGTAGAGGAAGAGGACGATGGAAGAATGATGAACTGAAAGGAGGAAAATGTGTACCTATATTTGAATGAAGAGAAAAGAGAGAGTGGTGATGGTGAGGAAAAAGCTAGCAGTGAAGTAAATATGTACAATAGTCGATACAGGGTGTTCAAAGATAATGTGTATTATGGATAAATTCGACTAAGCAGAGTGATAGGGGCCTCACGCAAATTTATGAATAGAATGAAGGAATGGTGATAGATTTCCAGTTAAAGTTATAAAATGTACTTGGGTAATGTTTATTAGTTTTTTTGGGAAGACCTATAGCTTATATAAGGAATGAAAAGATCTGGATATTCCATTTCTGGTCATTTGTATGGACATCATTCCTCTTTAGGTTGTTAAGGGTATGAATTCGTATAAAAGCACCTTTTAATTGTAAAGTTTTAATTTAAAGAAGCAGTGAAATGATGACTAGGCTGAACTGGATTATAATCTGATGTTAATGTTACAGCTGAAATTGATCAAAGAGGCACTTTTTTTCATAAATTGTTTTAAGAGAGATCGTTTAATGTACCAATGATCAGGAAGGAATCGTTTGGAAAGGATTGTAGAAATGAACATTGAGAGAGGTTTAGTGGATTTGGATCAAGACATTGAAGAAATATAATTGTCCATAAGTGTATCATTTTTGCAATTTGGATGTCATTCGATAGTTATAAGGATAGGTTATGGGCAATTAATTATATAAGTATGCTTATGGTGAATGAGATGGACAAGTGTATAGAAGCAAGGTGTATTAAAATGGGTGTGTAGAGAAGTGTAAGTGGACGAGTGTCTGTATTTGTGTGAGATACCAGAAGTACTCTCAAGCAACCTTTGGTAGGTTTTTCCCTTGCTGACTGGAGGTTTAATATGAAACTGTTGGTCTTATGGTTAATTGTTGAAATTATATTAGTCCAGTAACATGTTTTTAAATAGTATTTTAAGATTTTGTAAAATCGTACATTTCATAAATACTATGCACTAGTCAATGATACAAAAAAAAAAAAAAAATAAAAATTATTCAAATGGAACAACGGTGTTAAAAGTTGCTTAAGAGTGATATATCTTGAATGTAGTCTCATCATTTTATTATATGTAATGTATGTAATTGTAATGATTGTAATGAAATTCTCGCGTTTAGATGCTGCCGCGTTCGTAAGAAAGTAAATTTATTAAATAAATTTTTTATTCTCAAATGTTTTATTTTTTTTTATTTTTATTTCTACTTTATGTAATATTACAATTTTCCAGAAAACTGTTTTTCTTTATTTTAATTGTTTAAAAATATATTTAATATTAAAATTTTTCGAAAAATATTGTAAAGTGTGATATCAAAATCTGAAAATTGAAATAAATAGGGATAGAATTAGACTTGGAATATGACTCTTATCAACAAGGTATTCTCAGGTGAACTATTTATATATATATTCATTAATATATATTATATTTTTATATTTCATATTTTTAAATATATATATTTATTATATAATCAAGATTCGGGATATTATTATAATTATTATTTTTATTATATATGATATTAATATTCTAAGTTTATTTAATGTTTCTAAAATCATCTTTATCTTTATTTGTATCATACGCAACTGTCAAATATTATTATAATAATAATATAATAATATATATATATATATAATATATATATATAATAATATATATATATTATATATATATATATATATATATATAATAAATATACTATAATAATAATATCAATATATATATATATATATATAATATATATATATATATATATATATATATACCCGTATATATATAATAATATATATATATATAAATATATATTTATATAAAAATATATATAACTATATATAAAATAATTAAATATAGTATAATAATAATAATATATAATATATAATATATAATTCTTCATCTACCTTTTTTCTCCCAAGACTGGGGGTAAGGTGGCGTAAGCATGCATCAGATAAAGAAAAGCAGTAACAAGAATTATGACAAAAGTCAAAAAGAAAGAGCCAGCCTTACCGCCCTCTCTACACCTTAATTAGTAAGAACTCATCGCAGTCAGAAAATCACCCAAGACCTTCACAGGAACCGCGCCGGACCCCTCACTATGGTAAGATCGTCAGTGTCAAGGGCTTCATAATCCCCTTGGCCAGGGGGCCACACCATACCCCCTCACAAACCCTGCATTCACCCCTATTATGCCACCTGATTTCATCTCTGACAAACTCTAACTCCTTCAGAACATCCGTTTACTGATCAAAAATTTTTATCTTTGGTCTGCCAGCCGGTCAGTTCCCCAACCACACTCGCCACTATACATCCGCTTAAACCAACTGACCTATACATTCATCCTTTCCACATGACCAACCATCTCAACATACTTTCATTTATTCTCTCCTTTACCCCTTTCTTCACCACCACCACATTTCTCTAATACTTTCATTCCTCAATTTTATCGATTCTTCTCACACCTAGCACGCCCCTAAGATTGTCCATCTGAATTCATTGAACTTTAGATCATATAACTTCTTATCCAGACCATAGTCCTCACTACTATACAATAACACAGGTAACAACAATACCCTCATGTAAGACCTAGCTCACTCAAGACTTAGTCCCTCTTCTACATTCACCAACGATTTAATTGCAGCAGCCACCTTCTGCCAGATTCCACAAATTTTCCTACTACTACCTGCAGCATCCGTTTCCCTTCTCATCACATATACCCTAAATATTCTAAACTCAGACACTTGTTCCAGCTGCTCATCATCTAACCTAACTTCACACTGAGGACCTCACTCACAACAATCAACACATAACCTTACTCTTATCTACGCTTACTTTCAAACCCTTTCCTTTTGCACACTGCCAAATCTCTCTACCAAATCCTCTCACCTCTCTTCAGAGATTCACCACCACACAAACCCAAATCGTCCGCATATAATAGGTAAGGCACCCTCCCTCACCTCCATTCTCCATCATTCTACAACCATCCCAAACACCATTTTCTGCCACCCCACCTCTAATTCTTTTATAACCCCATCCATATACAAAATTAGAATAACCAAGCAAAATGACTAAATCACGTGGAGCAGTCAAAAAATTAATATACAACCAAATCAACTTTGACACCATTTATTCTTACACACGCCTCACTATTGTCATACATACTTTTGATTCCTTCAGAAGCCTACCACCAAGTGCCCACCATATCACCAATACCTGCCATAGAGCTTCTAATCTATAACCTATCATTACACCTGTCGACGAAGTTGATACCGCCTATATACACTGCAATTCTTCTCCCTCATTTCTGAAAATATACTTCTTGTAACGACCACTTTTGAAATATAAATATCCAGCTTCCAGTTCGTACCACCCTTGTTCTTCCACTGTATACATAGCAATCGGGTGAGGGTGATTGGGGCAGTAAAATTGTGGACTCTAAATATTCAAAAAGGAAAAAAAAAAATTTTTTTTTACTCTTTCAGTAAAGCCTACGCGGTAGTACTAAAGTTTTATTTAGATTTCTTTAATTCTAGAGAATTTTTATATTTTTTAAAAAATTATTTTGTATAAGGGGAGGAAATTTTCACTTAAATAGAATTTCACTTTTGAGGAAAAATGTTTTTTTTGATGACTCATTAAAAAATGAATAAGTTTTGTATGGATTTTAATTTTTTTTCCAGCACTAAACAGTTGAAGTATATTTAGCTTTAAACTGGCAAGTTAATTTTTGTTTCAAAACAGAGTATAAAAGTGGTTAATCACCCAGGCCTAACATCACCTATTCCACCACCACATCAAAGATCAAATTTATTGGGTGAATAAAGGGACACCATTGTTAATTCTTATTTTATGTATCATTATTGACATATTTAATACTTATTAACTAATTTTAATATACTAAACAGTTAATATATTGAGTAAGAATAGAAAAATATAAAAATTAACATTTATACACAATATGAATTCGCAAGAAAAATGTCCTATTCACCCCACGCAAGGAAGAAGTCTGAATAACTTCATTTCAAGCTTTAAATTAAACTTTATGTATTACGAATTACATTTATTATTTTATTTGTGTGCTTAAAACCTACTATAGGGTCATGAATTTTTAAATAGAAAAAAAAATTCCAAAAAGTGTATCAGGGGAAAGGGAGGGAGACAAGTTTTACCTAAAGTGTCCCAATTGACCCTTCCCGACGCTATATATATATATTTTTATTACCGTATATAATATATATTATACTATATATACTATATATATATATATATATATATATATATATATATATATATATATATATATATATATATATATATATATATATATATAATATATATCTTATTATATCTATACATTATATATAAATATATGATATATATATAATATATATATTATATATATATATATGATATATATACTATATATTAAATAATACCTTGTATATTCTATATATATGATATATATATAATATATATAATATAATAATACATATATATATATATATATATTATATACTTATACTATATATATATTTCGATATATACTATATATATATATATATATATATATATATTGAATAATTATCTAGGACTAACTATTTTATGATATAAAGATAAAATCCCTACACGTATATTTTATGAATATCTTTCCTTGTTGGTAAAGTTTATCTTCTTTATGTTGAGTTGTGATAATTATATATTTTATTTTATATTAGATTTGCATAACACTTTTGCAGAATGTAGTGAACTTACCTGGAATATCAAGTACTACTATGGTTTACTGAAACAGGTTTCAACTATGAGAAAAAGTGTAACACACAAAAGCATGAAAGGCGCCCACATACCCATATATATCACCATGTTAGAATTCTCACAATTACAAACTAGTTTCATACTTTCAAAACTCTTACTTACACAAATAGTTTTTGCACTTTCTCAGTAGTTAAATAAACTATTATATACAAGATATTAATGAATGATAATTAGTCCTTCTTAACACATGTTTTTAAATTAACATTTAATGTAATTGTTGCTTGCGATCTCTTTCTTTTCTTCTGAAACAGATTGTTAGCAAATATAACAAAATTAATGTTTAGAAAACTAAAGTTTCCCAAACCCTTTTGTATTTACATGTTGATGTTCTTCTCATAAACACTACATTCTTGTCTGCTGCATCACAGTTCTCTAAATAGAGAATATATATATATATATATATATATATATATATATATATATATATATATATATATATATATATATATATATATATATATATATATATATATATATATATATATATATATAATATATATATATATATATATATATATATATCAGAGTTGGACCAAAAAAAACTAGCCCAGTATTTTTTTATTTTACTTTTTTGGGTTTTATTGGGCTTTGTTTTTTAAATTTCTATTTTTGAGGAAAAAATGATGATCAACTATTGAATCTTTTTTGTAATAATGTCATTTCAGTATTATTTGACAAATAAATTAATAAATAGGTATAAAATTTACAAACTAAACATATATTTTGGTAACAGACATTGTCCAATTCCCACTACTGAATAAATGTCATTGCTTCAATAGTGAAACTTGTAAAGGTAAATGGTATTGATATTAATATATGGTATTGATTATAATGACAACAGGAATATCATAAGTAAAGTAATTAAGTAATATATATATATATATATATATATATATATATATATATATATATATATATATATATATATATATATATATATATTTTTTTTATATATATATAATATATATATATTTAAATTTATATTATTTTAACATCGAACATTGTCATCACCATAAGCTGAGGTTCTGGGATGTTAGTAAGTTATCTTCCTATATATAGTTCAGTATCTGTAACCTAGAAACTAGGCAGGGTTGCACTGGATGCCTCCCAGAAGAGCAGCCCCCTACCCACCAGGGCTGGGTATTTTATGGTAAAATCCTGGGTAAAATGTGAGATTTGGAAAAAAAAAATATATACGGTATATGTATATATATGTGTATGTATAGCTAGCTAACAGGCAACAACGGTATTTCAAACTCAATCTTTCAGTCAGCCACAGTCCTCAAGTTAAACTGTGGACTGTAATTATATAACTGACTTGATTTTCATTCAGTCACTATAACTAAACTTATTCAAAAATTAATCAGTAATTGTAGCATTTAGGTCAATTGACTGAAATCACTAAATTAATTTATTCAAAAATTTATCCTGAATACCTTGGTGGACTAGTGACTTACAGGTTAAAAGATAAAACTGTATTTGCAGCCCATATGTTCAAAAAATCATTGCTATCAAAGTTAAGCTCAGATAAAGGGTGGAATGTCATGAATTTTAAATTTAAAAAAATGTGCTGAGATAAAAAATTACCAGATGGGTTTTGTCAGTTTTTGGCATCCTTACATTCATGCCCAGCCAGTTCTAGATCAATCAAAAGAATTATCTCTACTTTTGGTCTTTTTTGGTCAAAAGTTTGAAATAGACTTGGGTCGGATAAAGCCTAAAAACTTGTAAGGATATATTGATATCTAAGACAGCCAGATAATTACTTTAAAATTGGGAAAATATGATTCATTCATTGACTGGCTTCAATCCAATGTTACAATTTATTTTATAGTTTATTGCATACTGTATAAAATAATGGAAATTCAAAATATATGGTAGCAAATTTATAACCAAAGAGGAAAGAATTCTTACATTATTTGCTGGAAAGTTTTTATTTAGTATTTTTAATAAGGGAATATAGTTATCTTCTAGTCATTATCATTTAAAGATACGTTCATTTGTAGTAAAATGTAAAAATTAATGTTTTTCATTCTCATTTATTTCAGATATTTAAAAGGTAGCTATATGAGTAGTACAAATCTTGAATGAAATGCAACTAGGCACTGATAATGAAGCATAATATAGTTGTTATTATTGCATATTAATAATTTTTAAAAAATCTCTCAAATTATTGAAAATAACAGCTAAAATTTGAAAAGCCCACTTGCATTTTTTTTTTTTTTTTTTTTTTTTTTTTTTTTTTTTTTTTTTTTTTAATGCCAACCGTGATTCTTACACATACTGTATATATTACAAGACTCATTAAAGCAAAAAATCAATTGTTAGACAAATTTATATATATATATATATATATATATATATATATATATATATATATATATATATATATATATATATATATAATTATATATATATATATTATATATATATATATATCATATCTTTCTATATATATATATGTAAAATATATTATATTATATAACTATGTATATAATAATATTTAAATATTTTTAAAATATTTAATTAATAAGCCTAAAACCCCACCCCCCCCACACTGGGTAGTTAGGCATCTCTATTGCTTGAAGCAATGAATGTCACTTATTGCTTTGATGTTTTCTTTCTCTTGATCCCAACAACAATCCAAGAACACCTTCACCTGAAATTGAAGAGAACATAAGATCAATGTAATCAATAATAATAATAATAATAATAAAAATAAGTACAGTAATTTATTGTTTTTGAAAGTGACAAAATTGAGAAATATTTTAAGAAATAAAATTTTGGACAAAAAGTTTTTTATAGTCTTAAATAGAACAGATTTCAAATTTTTTTTAATATTCCACACCGCAGTTGAGATTCATAAATTTAATAATATTTTAAATATTATCAATGTTATTAATTATTTTCATGCAAATTTATTTTTCAAAATTTCTGATTTTCAATATCCACTTGTCTACTGTTCAAATTCCTCAAAAGCAAATCTTTTCTTCTTTCTCAAAACCAGATGGTAAAAACATTCTCCAGATTTTTATTTTCTCTTCTCCTTCCTTTACCTTCTACTGATTTCTTCTCTTTCTTGCAATTTTTTATGCGACTTGACCCAATGACATCCACATATCCACATGCTATATCTACCAGTTCTTCTAATAATCTATTCTGTCAGTCCTGTCCTAAATTCTCTTAACACTTCTGAATATCTTAGACATTTTTCTTCCTCTATATATTTCCCTTCTAATTTCATACCAATTTTTTCTAATACCTGATGACGTAAGAAATTTTTTTTAATTCATGTTTGCAATCCAAACCACACCCCCATCTAAATCAATTCTATTTTCTTCCTATAATCAGAATAAAATTAACTTCCTTTTGATTCTCTAATTAGTCTTCAAACTTGATTGCCTCTCTTCATGGATCTTTCGAGGCACACTTTGGCTGTTGTTGGTTGTATTACATCTTGGTAAACTTAATAAAATCCTTTTTGTTTTGTTTCAGATATGTTCGGGCATTGAAACAAATTTCGCTTTAACAGAAGACATTAAAAATGAAGAGCTAGATGAAAAGGCATCCATAAAGTCAGAATTGAGAGAATCAGAGAAGAAATCCATGTTAGGCGAAGAACTGGTTAACACTGTCATCATAAAATCTGAAAATCTGACGATGATTGCAAAGAAATCTTGTCCTCAACACTCAATGGTGTGTTCATTTAAGTAATCGATATTATTATTATTATTATTTTATTATTATTATTATTATTATTATTATTATTATTATTATTATTATGATTATTATTATTATTATTATTTTAGAAATTCTATATCAGCTTTTGTTTTAATATAAGTTTTACTTTTAGCATCCAATTCACGAAATATTTTCTTCCAATTTCCATTTAATTTTCTTAAAACTATTCTAGAAAATAATTTACAAAGAAAATATGAGGTATATTTATTAGTTCCTGACCGGTTTCATCCGTAAACCTCGGACATCTTCAGAGTTTCGATTCTAACAAATGAATGAATTATTTAAAATTAACATTAACAATGAATTTATGAATGATGAAATTAAGGACATATTCTGACTTTGACTGTACATCGATGTATACTTGTTACATGACTAATAGATTAACAGATAGGGCATACCAGCACCGCTTTAAAGTTTAAAGCCAGTAAAATATATGAACATTTATTCACTGAGAGTAACAAGACAACTGTACCTGATATATGAAAGTCTTTTAAAATTTTATACCGGGGGAGGGACTTTCCTTTCGACTTATGTCATGTTCTATTACTTTTCTTGTTCTAGCGTATGTTGTGCACCTCAGCTCCAAGTTGGGGATAGGAGGTAAAAGTTATTATTATTGTTATTGTTATTATTATTATTATTACTATTATTATTATTATTTTTATTATTTATTATTATTATTATTATTATTATAATTATTATTATTATTATTATTATTATTTATAGAAATTTAAGAGCCTGAAAAATGTTTCTTCCTTGTTGAAGAAAGTAAGTGAAAAATGTTCAGAGTCAAATTTTGAATCAAATGAAGAAAGATTCTTTGCCAAACTTGTGAAATCGAAATTTCCTTTGGTGACTCTCAAGAAGTTGAGTGAGGAGGAATTAAAGGTAAATTTAGATTTAAACATGGCTAGTGTTTAAAAAAATTATTATTTTTCTTATCATCATCATCAGCTGCCCTTTGGATCCCCAGAACTGGGGTGGGGGGTTCGCAAACATGCCCCAGAAATTCCGAGGCTTGCATTAAGATTTCTAGGTCATAAGTAAATGGTAGTTAGCTACCACTTTCACCTCTTACGTCAGGCAGAACTTACGTTGTGGAAATTCTTTTTCCCCCAACACACGGATATTATTATTATTATTATTATTATTATTATTATTATTATTATTATTATTATTATTATTATTATTATTATCGTCACCATCATCATTATCATCCACCTCTCCCCAAGACTGGGGGTAAGGTGCGTGACTTGCACCGGTAACCAAAAATTAGTAGAAGAATATGACGCATATATATATATATATATATATATATATATATATATATATATATATATATATATATATATATATATATATATATACTGTATATATATATATATATATATATTACATGAAATTTGGTACTTATATGTAATTTGATGTGCACGTAACGAAAAACATTGTAAAAATATGCTAAAACACAAAAAGGAGGGGGTTCAGCCCCCAAAAAAACCTTTTTGAAGATTACTTAATTTCTAACTGACCAAATGATTTTATATTTGCGTGGTAAATAAAAAATATAAAAACAAACAAAATGATGCATTGTCCATGAAATTTGGACAATTTAAACTCTACGTACAAAAAACCATTATGGTATAAAGGCTATTCAAATGCCAAAAAATGCAGTGACTTTAAATACTTAATATTTCAGTTAATATTTGATATTTTTGCATGAGATTTGCAGTAGATATATATTATCATGTATATTTTATAAAATAAGTTTAATTTTTGATTTTGAACTGCGAGGCAGTGTTTATTTTTGAAATATTTGAATAACTCAAAAACCGTTTCACAGAATGGTAAATCCTTTTAACAGAATATATGGGACCTTTATACAAAGATCTGGAGCAAGTCACAATTTGTTTTAATAATTATTAAAAGAATTACAGCAATTTGAAATTACTGTATAGTTTTGTTATACAATGATATATTATATATATAATATATATATATATATATATATAGATATAAAATAGAATATATATATATATAATATATATAATATATATAATATATATTATATTATATATATAATATTATAATAGAAGAGAGAGAGAGAGAGAGTGAGAGTCCTCAATTTATGACGTTCACAAGGCACACGTATATTGACGGGCCGCTGATTGTTTTTTATTTTTAGTAGGAGAGAATCTTGTACGGGTATAAATGCAATGATAATATATAAATCAAAAGGGCCCCAAAAAAATTTTTTTGATGAATGTAGTAATTAACAATATTAATATTTTTTTAAATCTATGTACAATTTTCTATGAGGGTACACACACACTTACCCATAAGGACAAGCACGAGCGTCCCCCAGACACAACACACATTGAAACAAATGTTTTTTGATACTCATTTGCATTTAAAGAGGTTAATTTACCTGGTCACTGCTAATTAGCAGTGACAAAAATCAATAATTTTGAGTCAGTTTTTTAAATCTTATAATTTGTTTAACGTTGAAGGAAATTTTTAAAAAGTAATAATTTTATATTTAATATACGTTCTTTTGGTGTATATGAATTTTATGCTTCATACATTTATAATTTTTATTATTGATTTGTGCAGATACTCCTTGGCGATGCTGGTGAAGAAGAAAAGGGTTCCAAAATGAAAAGTAGTTCAAGAAGCAGACCTCAAACGTCAGTAACGCTTGATCAAACCATTAAAAAGAGTCATCTAAAAAACCTCAGTTGCAGATTTTGTAATTTTAGTTCTAAAAGCAAAGATGAGTTGAAAAGCCATTTAAAGATGCATAACAAAAGAAAGTTTAAATGCTCACATTGCAGTTTTGAATCTAATTTTAAACATAGCATGAAAAGGCATTTGCTAAGTCACAGCAATATGAAATTGTTCAAATGTGAACATTGCAGTTATGAATCTAATTTTAAACATAGCCTGAAAAGGCATTTGCTAAGTCACAGCAATATGAAATTGTTCAAATGTGAACATTGCAGTTATGAATCTAATTTTAAATTTAGCCTGAAAAGGCATTTGGTAATTCACAGCAATATGAAATTGCTCAAATGTGCACATTGCAGCTTTAAGTGTAATTTGAAAGGAAGCTTAAAAAGACACATGCTTGTGCATCAAAAAATAAAGCTATTTAAATGTTTTGAGTGTACCTATGGATGTAACGATAAAAGTTCACTAAAAATCCACTTGCTAAATCATGGAAATATAAAATTGTTTAAATGTTCTGAGTGTAGCTACGAATGTAATTGGAAAGAAACCTTTAAAAGACACATGCTTGTGCATCGCAATATAAAGTTATTTAAATGTGTTGAGTGTAGCTATGAATGTAATCAGAAAGGAGACTTAAAATCCCATATGCTTGTGCATCGAAATCTAAAGTTATTTAAATGTTCTGAGTGCAGCTATGAATGTAATAATAAAAGAAACTTAAAAATCCACTTGCTAAATCATGAAAATATAAAATTGTTTAAATGTTTTGAGTGCAGCTATGAATCTAATTTTAAATCTAGTCTGAAAAGGCATTTGGTAATTCACAGCAATATTGGTGTTCCTTTTACTCAAGACACAATAAATTCCCCAAGAAGCATTCTTGGAAGAGAATGCGAGAAATGTTATTGAAGCGGGGTAAGATAGATAGGAGCAAAATTGAGAAATTCCCGGACACTAGATTTAACAGCATAGCAACAAATGTAAGGCTAGGTAAGACCCAAATAACAAAAGCTGAAATGGAAATTATTGAAAAGGAAGTTGAAGAATTTTTAGAACATGAAAATGAAGAAAAAGATCAGAATGAAATTCAGGGTGAGAGATGGAGCTGGAACTTTGAAGCAAACGAGTACCTTATGGAAAGCTACTACATTGGCGAATTCATTCCACTTAAGAAAGCAAAAAGTGAATTCTGGAAGTACGTGGTTGAAAATGCAGAAATAAGTGCAAATGATTTTATGGAATATAGATTTAAAAAAAAGTTCAAAAATGTTGAGAGAAAGGCAATGATGAAACAGAAACATTGTATACTCAATTATATTAAAGAAAGGAAAGGAGGTGGTGTTAGAAAGATGAAAGCGACACTGCCAACAGCGGAGGATATAGAAAATATTAAAGAAAGGGCTTTAAGAATTATGGAGAATGAATTAGAAATGAATACAGAACTAGTTCAAGAAATAAAAAGTACCAAAGCAAAATTATATAAAAGAACAAAGCTAGTTCAAGGGAAAAGGGATGCACAGGTGAGGGAGGGCTTGAGATCACAATGTGAAAGAGATAATGAGAACTCCCATAGAGTGCAAAAACATCGAGTGAAGATGAAACAGATGAACAAGAATACAGGATAGAATTGAGTACGGAGGTGAAGGAAAAAAAAAAGGAAGTAAGAGTAAAGAGGCATAAGAATATAAAACAAATGAAGATGCAAAAAAAACTGCAATTGGATGATGAGGAAAACTTACTCAATGGAAGAGAAATGG
>JABUQX010109013.1:15000-17500 GCA_015478945.1 Trachelipus rathkii
AAATGGGTGATATGTTTAGTTTTATGGGGAATGCTAGTTACTTACCCCATTAAAAGCAAAGAACATTGTTAATGGAAACAATTTTTATTCATACTTAAGGCATGTTGGGTATATTATGGTTCGCTATGTTATTAGTTTATGTTTTGTTATGTGAAGCTGGAAGAATTTTTGATATGGTTGCATTTATTTGTTGAACATTGTGATAATTAGGTTAGGTTATGATAAATTTTTCTTACGTTTTTGCTGAATATTATTACAATGTTAGTGTTAAAATAACAATGAAGTGACATAGAGATGACTGCAGGCTTAGATTAGGTTCAGTTTTGCTTGATGAATTACATAGCCTATTTGCAGTAGACATGCAAATGGTGACAGTTTATTCGTAGACAAGGTATGTCAAGTATGTTATATTTTTAGTTTAGGCGATTCTAGTATGCTATGTTTTAATTTAGGTAATATTATTACATTGATATGCTGGAAAGGTGAGGATAGTTTGAGTTTTTCATGTAATGTTAGTCACTTTACCTATGATAAACATAGAACATTGTTAATGAAAGTAGTTTATTCATTAAGAAGGTATGTCTGGTCTGTTATGACACGTTATGGTCTTATTTCAGGTAATGCTATGTTGGTTATGATAAATTTTTTATGCTAACAGCAGTTGACAAGTTAAAACTTTATTATGTTATCATTTATTCAGTGCTCCATGTGATAGATAGGTTAGGTTATGTTAAATTTTTGTTACCTTTTTGTTAAATATTTCCAATGTTAATGTTAAATTTACTTTGATATGTTGGTAAAATTGAGGTTAGTTTGAGTTTTTTAGGCAATGTTAAAACTAGTTAACGTACATTCATTTTATCCGTTTTAGATAAGAATTAGATCATGGTACAATTTTTTAAAGTTTGTTAAATATCTATGATAGAGAAAATAAGCACTGATATGCTAGAGTTATGTTGGAAAATAGGTATAGGTTAAGTTTTGTAAGGTGTTATTAACTACTTTGCAGGTATTATGCAGTGAATTTTGTTATTGCTAACTGTTTATTCACATATATGGTGTGTTAGATATGTTAGTTTTCATGCTATAAATAGTCAAATTAACCAAAATGATTTTAATAAGATTTATGCTGAAATCATACATAAGAGCTTGTTTTTATGTAATGTCTGTAATAGCATTGACACTAAAATCACTTGTTGCTATTATTTTAAATAAGAAAATTAAAAATTTATTAAAAACTTTTAATAATTATATGTTAGCTCATACAAAAAGAACTTATTTTATGTTTATGCTTAATATATGGCAAAAATATGACGTAAAGCACTAAATCAATATAGCGAAAGCCTTGGTATGTCAGTGGTACAGAGGTGGGGACGCTAGGCGCTTGCGCTACTGCTTTACTGCTTTAGGGTCAGTAAAGTAAATGTTTTTATTAAAATTTCTTAAAATTTTTAGTAAAAAACAAAATGTTTTTAGATAAATAATATGACTTAAAGCAGTAGGTCAATAGAGCAAGCCTTGGTATATCAGGGGTATGGAGGTGGGGGTGCTAGGAGCTTGTGCTACAGCTTTACTTCTTTACTGCTTTAGGGTCGGTAAAGTACATGTTTTTTAATAAAATTTATTAAAATTTTAGTAAAAACAAAATGTTTATAAACAAATTAAATAAATTTTTTATAAATAAAAAGTTTTGAAATAATAAATAAAATATTTATAAATAAAAAGTTCTAAAATAATTTTTAAAACAATAAATAAAATTTTCATAAATAAAAAGTTTTAGGATAAAAAACATTAGAATCATATAAGGAAATAATAAAGATGAAAAACATAAAGAGTAAATGTAAATTAAACTTGTAAAATAAAAGGAAATATAATAAAAGAAAATGTAATGCTAATATTAAATATATGAAAAATATAAATCTTTGCCTTCACCATGAAAATTTAACTTTAACTCTAACTCTAACATTAAATTCAACTCTCTCTACCTTTATCTATAACTCTAGCTTAACTTTAACTTTAACTTTAACTTTAGTATTTGGACAAATTTTCTATAAATAAAATGCATCAATTCGAAATAAAATGTAAGATTCTATGTATAAGAACTCTAACCTGCATACACACACACAAACACAAACACACACACATACACATACACCTATATATATTTGTACATGGGCTTGATATAGCACACAATAAGCAAGTCAATTGCAAGTTTTGACTCAAACGCATCAGTTGCTTAACATTTGAATACCATTGTTTATGACTAAGAGAATACAACATAAGTTCTCTGTGTTAGGTTTCATATATTTGTGCAACGTAGGGCTGTTATATACCTTTAAAATTTTATTTTAAAGGCTAAACCCCGTTTTCGTGTTCGGCTCCCATCTCATATGGGGCCCTTGACACTGAAAACATATATAAGGATACCAATATCATGGTGCTAAGTATTATTTACTAAATCGATACCACACCGGCTCCGCATCAGTGCCTGTACCGAAAC
>JABUQX010109014.1:0-21020 GCA_015478945.1 Trachelipus rathkii
TTACTAGACCAGCAGGTAATTTCGCGTTTCTTCCTTCTCCTACACCTGAGGGTCCTTTACATAACTTCAACGATTCGTCGACTGCTATGCCCCTAACATCCCAGATGCCTAAACGGTCAGGGCAATACCGCAAGGGTGCCCCGTCATAGTCGTCTTCTCAACTCGTTACCCATGGTGCTGCTCCCTGACCTCTAGGAATGCCCACTTGATACAATTCATTCCCAGATATTAGTTGACTTATAACGTATCTCACTACTCCAAAGCTTCTTTACTGAGCAAAGAACCATTCTCTTAGGAGTTGAAAATAGACCCTGCTCAGTTACATTAATTTGGAAAAGGTTTTTCGTTCCAGCTGCTAATCTGGGAATCAAAAGCTCTTATTATTGTCATCCTTAACGTCTCTCGGAGAAACATTCGTCTTATTTCAACTCCTGATGAAATAAGAAACACATCTAAAGGCGCTATTTATTATTTTGAACAGAAAGACAAAGATATATACTGCTGTCATTTTAAGAAATCTCCAGTAGAAAAAAAATTCCGTCACAAACACTTATAGATTTCTCCTCGTCCGGGATCTGGGTCCTTTTTCTGTTCCAGCGCTAACCGGAATCAAATTCTATTTTGTCCTTTCCTTAACGTCCTCTCGATATATTTCGCTCTTCTTTCTACTTCCTAATTGAAATGAAACGCATGCTAATGGCACTATTATTCTTTTGAAATCAGAAAGACGAAGATTACTTGGCTGTCTATTTCTGACATCTCCAGCAGAAAAGATTTCCATACAAACATTCATAAGATTTCCCTCTGTCAGGATCTCTCCTGATACCTCAAATCTCTCGTTTACTGTCTGACTTCTGTATACCTTTATCCGCCTACAAAGAATGAAAATAGGGTTCACAAGTTCACAAGTTCACAAGTTTTTAAAGAGAAACTTCAGACTTTGCTTTATATGTCAAAGGTTTGGTTATCTCCGCAAGTATACTGTAGGGGACCGGATAAATTGCTCAGTTGCTGGCGTAGCATATTTCATACTCCCTTGTGAAATACACCACACTAAAACTGTGGAGACCCACAGTGCTTTCTTCCCTTTCAAATGCCCGTCTTACCTGTTTGAAAGGTTTTTGGAGTTCGTCCATCCATAAAATTGAGCAGGATGAGATCCCAATAACCAGATTCAATGAAAAATATCCTACATGACAAAGACAATCCTTTGCTGCAATTGTAGCAGCTCCCCTTGTCAATCCGCGTGTTAATCTCACCGAACAACCATCCAGTAGTACTCCTCTCCCATCCCAGCGAAACTCAGGCAGTTTCTGTAGCCTGTCTGCCTGTTTTGCCCACACAACTCGACTCTCTCAAATATTAATAAAAGCTTCCCTTGATGCCATATCTCCATCCAAATGCCATCTTATCAATGCCTATCTTCCGAAAGTACTAGTTTCCACAAACCAACAGATGAAACTAAGTTGGTTCTTCCAACCAAAACTTGAATAACATTTCTGCTAAGACACATGCGTCCTATAATCTAACCCAATAGGTTCTCAAAACTCATGCAAGAGGATGTCTTTATCCCCAAATATGCCTCCTACTATTACTCATACTGTAAAAGGTGTTCCTAAACACAAGAAAAGAATAATTAACAAGCTTAAGATTATTCGTTTAAAATACAAAGCATCCGATTTCTAAACCAAAACACATTAACCCATAGGCCTAAAAAATGTAACTCAGAAGGACTTGCGCCATCAAGTCTATTCCTAGACAAAAGCAATGACTTCATAGATTGTACCCCACACAATCACAGCTATCGAAGCAACCACCAATCAACCATCTGACATTTGCACGATTACTCCAGCTCTCTGATCCTGCCTATAACTCTTTCTTCCGAATTTCCTATTCTGCAGCAACCCCCCAATAAAGGTTCTATGCCTAGCGGACGAATGGAATAATAGCCGGCCCAATAGAGAGCTATTGATTGTGATGACTCTCATTCTTTCTACATGCCTTCTGCGTTTCGCGAGAGAGGCGAATGGATAAAATCCGTCCAAGTTAAACAGTCTCGCAAACGCTCTAAAGCGTCTGGTCTATTGGATGGCTTGAATAGAGACCCTAGAGGTCCTTCATTCTCAGATCATATATGGTAAAATCTTCCTCAAAATCATCGCTGATGATACTGGTCAGTAAATGTCCATGTCAGACTTTGTCAATCGCATCGAACGCAATAATATCCGGCTAACCCCAATTTCACCTTTTCAAAAAAGTGATGACACCGCCTGTCCTTTGCCCTTCATGTTCATGAAACAGTTTCTATATTTCCCCACCATTGGTCTGATCTGCTTGCTTGGTAGATTCTGATACCGCTCCCATTCCTAAACATTGAGCTTTTGGTTGCTTTCTTCCAATGACCAACTAAATCCACTCTACAATAAGATGGACTTGGTTGACTAATTTATTTTACAAGTATAGAGTCCTTGGCCTATCTATCACTGCAACTTCTTTCATAAGTGGTTCGTACACCCTAAATCTCTGTTGTACGACAATTTTCTTTACCACCAGGATTGTTGCCCTCCTCATCGAGACCCACGTCTCAGCCTTTACTTTCCATCTAAATCCACCTCCAATTACCCCTAGTTCCATAGAGACAATTGTCTCAAAAGGACCATCCTCATTATATTTTATGACAACTATAGCATGGTCACTTTCCTTCAATGGAATTATCGTGGCTAACTCTAATTTTGATCAAACTTGCCCACTAATAAACATATTTTACGCCAAAGTTGCATTATGTTTGAGAACTTCGACTTTATGCTGATCTGGGCTATCTTTCTTTCAGCCCTATCGGAATATAAATCGTCGCTAAACCTCTTGATAAGGGCGACATGATAGTGGGGTGCAGAGAATACTCATGTCATAAGTTATCCCCTATCTGTAGTCGTCTTTCAAACAACTTCAATGTGCAGTTGGCATGCACGAATTCTTTATTTGTCCACCGATCATTACTGTTTGCTCGATCTACTTGGTCTCGAGTAGTGATTACTAATAGGCCGACTTAGCTGACTTTTTTAAGCAGCTCCTACTTTTACCGGTTTGTTTAATTAGAAGAACTTCAACCTCCACACTTTTTATGGGGCGACTTTGTCACTTTCGTCTAAAGTCCAAAATCCTTGTAGATCTTCTAACCCCCTTTTCCCTGGGATGCCTTAGCACAGGGCTTCCTACATATGAACGTTAAGATACACACACTTCTTCCTGTATTGGATATTTCCTTTTGCTCCCATTCCTTTGGAAGCTTTACCTGTCCTATCTGAGTTAGTGTTAATCGAGCGAGTGATCATTAGCAGCAAGCTTTAAATGAGCGCTTGTATCCGAGCGGCAAGTGTTAATACTTAACTCCCAGTTGTGGCGCTATGAACCGGAGCGGAGGTGGGCCTCCTTTTTATCAGGCCACAGCTGTCCCACTTTCTCCCTTCAATAAGCGGTTTTCGACTTGCTGATACTTTTCACTTCTTCCAGCAAGTTCTCATCACAGCAGCGGAAGCTTGCATTCCTCAATCTTCCGCAGGCAGGTGATCGGCAGCAACTTGGTGGTCCCAAGAGTGCGTACAAGCTAACCGAGAGAGAAAGAAACTATACAGATAACACAAAAGGACCCATAACACCCCAAACATGATTATTTTTTAAAGCAGCTGCAAAGAGATCTCGGCGAATTAATCGTCAAACACGTAAACGATATTTTTGAGCTTATATTTCGTCTGTCAACTCCACAACTCCCCTTCCTTTAGTTTAGAAAGTTGCACAGAAAATATCTTATCGCTCCAAAAACTCCTCACCCACAGTCCTCCGTTATGGGACTGATATAACCGACACGATCTCCATTCATGCTGCTTTTGCAGATGCATTAGATTATAGTTTTGCTAGCCACTTGAGCTCTTTCCGCTATCCTGAAGCCTTTCAAAAACTGAGAACCAACACTACGCTACCAGAATTTTTAACAGCAAAAGGGAAAGATTATGCCTATTACCGTCTTTTTACACTTGCAGAGTATCAAACTGCACTGGCGAACAGCAAAGACGGTGCCCTTGGCCCAGACAATTGATTTACGTACGTCAATCTTTCGCTGCATTTCCTCTCGCAGCAGCAGTTTTTTTGCTGAATCTGTATAACAGAATCTGAATAGAATTTTTCCTTCCATTTTGGACTACAGCTTTTGTAATCACTACCCATAAACCTGGCAAATATCCGAAGTTGGCGGACAAACAAAGACCAATTTCGGTGACCTGTCATTCCTGTAAATTAATGGAGAAAATGGTTTCAGGCCTCCTTCTCCCTGTTCTAGGGAGCCGCCAGTTTTTCAAACTTCCAGTTTGGTTTCCTCAAAAATTTCGTTCGACGGCGGATCCTTGTTAAAACTGGACCATGACATCGGGAAGTCTTCTTCAACTGGTGGGATGGCTCTGGTGTCTTTTTTGACCTTGAAAAAGTTATGACACAACGTGAAGAACTGGGGTTCTCCTTAAACTCCATTCGCTCGGTTTTCGTGGATAACTCTCTTTTCGTTAAATGCCTTCGATCTGTGAAGTAGATCCATCCAGGTTTAATACTCTTATATTCTGTCAAGCCACTTTACTCTGAATGAAAGCGTTCCGCTGGGTAGTGTTCTAAGTGTATTACTATCTGCTCGTCGGATTTAATGGCATCGTACTTTCAATTTCAGCGACGGTCAACTTTTTATCTCTTATGTTGATGACGTCTTGCGCTATATATATGCCGGTGTCAGGGCTGTCCTTTTTCTTCGAACGGCAACTTTAACTAACTATTGAGAAATATTTCACAATGGTGTAACTCCCATGGCTTCCATTTCTCACCCACCAAAACCTCAGCAGTACTCTTTTTTTTTTTAAATGGAATCGAATAACCTGCCACCTTCTTCCGCGAACCTAACCTTATATGGTTCGCCCATTCCTGCAACTTCACAGGTCAAATTTCTATGAACCTCATTGTTAGATACCACTTAACATATTACGCACCGCATATTAAACTCCTGAAAACGACTTGTCATCGCGTGCTTGACCTATTACGTCATTTCACCTCAAAATCTTAGGGTGCTGATTGCGTCCTTTTTACGCCTCTATATCGCCCTAATCCGATCGAAGCTGGACTATGGTTGTGTAGTATATGATCAGGCCTCCCCAACTCTACTACACTTTTTTTTTTTTATTAAAAGTTCACACCTCACGGGCATAGCCCTATTCTAGGAGGGGAACTTCTCTAGGTAATTTCTACCCTAGGATCCGGACAAGGGAATCCCGCCCCTTTCCATGCGACTCTGTCGCTCTACCACGGATTGAGCCACGGTAGCGGATCCCATCCAAAACGAGGCGATCCGTATCTCCACAGGAGCCTTCCGATCGTCCCCCGGGTGAGCCTTGAAATTGAATCCAATGTGAAGCCACTCTCTCTTCGATGGGAATAATGTAAAGATTAATAAATAATTGAAAATTGAATCTATAGGATCTTACCTCTGGTTTTGTTTTTTCAAAATTTGGTGGATTATACGTGTACTCCTTTCAATTTTCCTAAGTATGACTCGGTGCCTGTATGAATGTATGTTAAGGCACTTATACTTAAACTTAGTAAGGTAAATTGATTAGTTGAAGGTAAAGAGAATAGGGATAGATTGAAATAGTGGTAGTATTCTATATTTGAATCAGTGTATATTTTCTGAAAAAATTTTCTGTTTCAAAAAAAATTTCTAAGTTATAGATAAGAAAATTTTTATATGTTAAGTTTTTTTTAGAAACATTGTTATAGTGCAAGCTTTGGCATAATTCCAGAGCTTGCCACTTAAGAATTTTCTTATAAAAAACTTTCTCTAACTTTTTTCTGAACTTAGAAATTGTTTTGAATTAACTTAGAAAACATTTTTCCAGAAAATGTACACTGATTCAAATCTAGATATTTACCGCAATAGTAGAAAGACGAAAGCCGCGTTTTCGTTTTTGCATTTGTGCTTACGAAATGTAAGAAATGCTCGAATTTGCGTTCGTTTTTGTCAAACAGCGCAAAATCGTGAAAAATATTCACCAAACACAAGGAATTTCCTTAATTCTGAAAGGTTGCTATTTCTCGTGTTTGCCGAATTTAGCACGTTCTTAAGAAAAAATGTAAACAAACAAGATTGTGGCGTGGTAGGCTCGTTTGAATTGTTGAATGTTTCATTCAATAAATTAGCTTTAAATCTTATTTGTTTCCAAATCGATAAACTCAATCACAATAGTTGATCAGTTATTTTTAATAAAAACCATTTGTTTTTGTTTTTTATATTTGTTTATTCCAAAACCACGTGCTCCATCACAACAGCTGATTTCAAGTGCTTGTAAACAACAAACAAGTTAAGGCGTTTTCGATTTTGCACTTTTGCTAACGAAATTTAGGAAAATGCTAAAAATGCGTTCATTTATGTCAATTTTAGCACAAATTTAGTAAAATGCTAACCAAACGTTAGGGATTTCCTAAATTCTGTAAAGCCGTGTTCGTTTTTGCATTTGTGCTAAAAATATGCTTAGTTTCGGAAGTCTATCCAAACAGCAAATATCGTTAAAAAAAATGGCTAAATCAAACGTAAGGATTTCTTTAATTTCTGTAAGGTTGCTATTTTTACTACAAAATTTTATTCTATATTACATAGAATTAGTGACATTTTTTAACGTTTGGTGAGTCATTTTTATGATTTTTGCGTCTAAAAGTTTGACGAAAACAACTAAAAACTTGAGCATTTTTTTTTTCAGCAAAAATGCAAAAAACGAACACGGCTTTAGGGATGGCTAATTTAGGTTGCTCTTTCCCGTGCTTACCGAATTTTAGGAAAATGCTAACGAACAAATGTAAACAAACAAGATGGCGGAGTATTAGGTAGTTGATTCTGATGAATCTGTTTGTTTCATAAAATTAGCTTAAAATCTAAATTTCTTCAAAATCGATAACTCCATCACAATAGTTGATCAATTATTTGTAAATAAATATATTTTTTGTTATTTTTTTTTTATTTTTGTTTATTTCCAAATCACGTGCTCTCATCAGAACAGCTGATCAAAAATTTTGTAAACAATCGTTCGATTATGCCCGTTAGCACAAATGCAAAAACGAAAACGCCTTTACTTTTATGATAAATCCGCGTTCGTTTTGCACGAAATTCGTGCTAAATCCAGTCGTATATTATTCGATATTTTATAATACTTTGAAAAGTAAAATACGCAATAGGTATATTTCATGAAAATTGTCTTCTTCCCTTATAGGCCTCTACTTCTTCTCTTGTATAATTATCTGACCTTCCCTCCTCCTCCTCCTCCTCCTCCTCCTCCTGAGTCAGACAAAATGTATCCCATCATCCAAACAGGAATTTGAGGTCTTTGATAGTTAGTACCCTGCTAATGAAAAAGTAAACTTGTCTATGTTAGTTTGAAAGTAAGGGAACCAATGCCATTGATTCGGACCTTGAGGACTAGAAATATCCGATATTTATCGATATATGTTTGTTTTGACTAAAGATTTATTAATTCGATATTTTTTCGATACTATCGAGAAAAAATAATTCAATATCGATATATATCGGTCCTCTTGCGGCATCCCTATTCTTCATCCCTATACGAACCGAACGAAGCAAAGCCAAAAAGTTGTGATCTAAGTAGCGTTTTTTTTTTTAATGTTTTTATTGAAAATATAAACTTAAAATGTGCGTAAATTTGTAAAAAAGACTTCAAAGATATTTAAGAATATTTGTGTAATTAATGTTTATAGTTTTAATACACTACTTACATGAACTTTAGTGTGAACTGCACCACATTTACCTTTTTTTTCTTTAGATTGTAGACTTTGTGTATATAACATGTAAGTTATTGACAAACCCTAGGGGTGCTTTGTGGATTTGCATGAGTATGTTTTAGACTTTGTGTATACTATGTAAGTTATTGACAAGTCCTAGGGTGCTTTGTTGATTTACATGAACATGTTTTGGTGATTGGTTCTGTTGGCTTAACTGGGACAGTCTTGATAGGCCTTTGTGGCTTCTTAAGCCATTTTCGTTTTTGCATTTGTGCTAAAAAAAATGCTTAAGTTTTCGTTCGTTTTTGTCAAGCTTAGCCCAAAATCATAAAAAAATGGTCACCAAATGTAAAGAAATTCCCTAATTCTGGGAAATATAGAGTAAAATTCTGTATAAAATCGCAACCTGAATACCCAGTATAATTCGGAAACCTTATTTGTTGAGCCTTTTTTTTACAATTTTGCAATAAGTTTGACAAAAACAAACGAAAACTTAAGCATTTTTTTTAGCACAAATGCAAAAACAAAAATTTTAAATTGATGAAAAAATTTGGATGAGATTCTTGGTATAATTCATATATATAAATAGGAAAATTCTGGCAAAAATTCTTGATATATATCATCAAGTAAAGTAAGCTTTCAGTAAACTAAAGTGTGCTGACCTCCTTGGTTCTCCTACTGAAAAATCTTTCTATCCTTTTGCCCAAGACATCTCAAACAATTTTTGTAAATTTTCCTTTCCTCCATTTATTTGCTATGATGGTTCTGTTGCTAATACACTCTTTGGCCGGCCCATGTTTTCTAATTCATACCTGGATGATTTTGGTGACCATCCTCCTACTTCTTCTATCTCTTAGTGCCCCATGTCTTTACCTGTTATTACATTTGATTGGATGCATGGGCTCCGGAAATCTAAGAATGTTAGGAAGACAAGCTGCCAGATGGTATTCCTCCCAGAGCTTTGACAGAATTTTCTTCTGAGCTGATGCCATTCTTCTTCAGTTATACTCTATGCCTCAATACTAACACTTTCCCTCAGTGTTAGAGGTTGCATATGTTTAACCTATCCCGAATGAAAAATGGTCACTCTGATCCTTCTCACTATCACCCTATAGCTCTTACTTGTATTCTGTCTTAAGATCTTTGAAACCCTTCTCATCTTTCATTCCTTAGATCATCTGAAGTACCATTCCCTTCTTTCCAATCATCAGTATGTAATCATCATCAGTAATTAAATAGTTTTTAGTTGAATAAGTTATACCTAGTGTCTGTTATAATCATGGCTCAAGACCTGGAGCGTTGCAACCAGAAGGTTTTGGGTGGAGCCTGAGCAAAAGAATTTTTTTTTTTTTTTTTGCTGGTGCCAGGGATAGAGCCAGTGCAAAAAAAAAAAAGTTTTGATGGTGGAGCTGATGCCAGAGCTGGAGCATAAGAAATTTTTTTGTTGAAGCCAGAGCTGAAGCAAAAAAAAATTCTAATTATAGAATTTTTTTTTCCTTACACTTTTTTTTTTTTACTCCAACTCTAGCTCCAGCTTGATTCATTTATTGTATTGATACAATAAATTAGTCAAGCTGGAGCTAGAGTTGGAGTCACAAAAAGAAAATTTAACAGCTCCACAGCCTGGATTATTTATATTTTATTTGAATTGATATAGGAAGCCTTGTTCTTAATCTATTTGTTGATGAAATTGTAAAATGAAATTTTTTTTTATTATTAAAAAGAAATCTGATTTTCAATTTTTAATTAAAGGTACCGTATACATAACCTGACTTGCCATTATAATATTATTTTAAAAACCTTTTAAATTTTTTTTTTTCAAATTAGTTTAAACCTATTTTTTTGGGGCAAAATGAATAGACAAATGAATTTAATTTATTCTTTTGGCATTCAGTATATGTACCAATTCATATAGGTTCTTTTAAGTAATGTCCTGCATGAACTCTTTTTAAAATTATCGGTAGTTTTATTCAAAATTCACTTGGTGTAGTATATATATATATATATATATATATATATATATATTATATATTATATATAATATATTTTTTTTTTTACTATATATATTATATATATTGATATATAAATTTATATATTATATATATATATTATATTATATATATATATATATATATATATATATATATATATATATATATATATATATATATATATATATATATATATATATATATATACTATATATTTTTTATTTTTTTTTTTTTTTATATTTTTTATATATTATATATATATATATATATATTATATTATATATATATATATATATATATATATATATACCGTATTTTTTTATTTTTTTATTTTTTGAGATATTTTAAATATTAGCTAATAAGGTAAACGTAATGAAGTTGAGCATGTAATAAAATAAACTTTGTTTAGAAATAGAAATTCAGCATTTAGATTGGAATTAAAAGTGAGTGGAAATGGAAATGATGAACTAGTAATTTAAATTATTATATTTATATTATACGGTACCTATATTATTTTTATTTTATTATATTTTATATTATTTTATCATACATATAGCTACATTATTTTATTCTATTTGCAGATATTTAGATCACAATATGAGCAGATTTGAATCTATTGAACCTTAAATTGTTTATTGAATGGCAAACAGTGGAGCTGTAAGAGCAGTAAGATTTAATGGTAATTTATTTTATGATTTTTATTAGTTGTGGAGCAAATAATTGGAATTGGCTTTAAGAATCGGAAGAATCAGCATCATAATTGGAATGGAAATTTGTCAGAATCAGAATCTGAATATAAAATTATTTTGGCACATTGCAATGATTAGAAATCAGCATAAGAGAATCTGAATAATTGGCAAATTTTTTTTTAAATCAGCATCAGAAATTTTGAAATTTCTTAATTAGAATTGGAAATTATTTTGGCATCATCCCATCACTAATTTTTATTCTCTTTGTTTAACTTTTTTAAGTACAAGCATTAAAAAATTTAAATAAAATTTTCATAATTTTCTTTAGTTATTGTATATATTCATTTTATTAATAAGTAGTTAATATCTCATTATATCGGTATTACTTATAATTATTTCACAAATATTATTTGTGTAATTTAAATATGCTCTTAACATTTTTTCGACCCTCGATATATTGTCTGGCTAAATTAATTTGTAGTATAGGACCTGGAATAATTGTAGATTCAGGTAACCATTTATAAAGCATTTGTTTTTTTTAGTTGATGGAGGCTACTGCTTAACTTGTGGGTCTGATAAATCTGTTAAGTTGTGGAATCCACATAAAGCTACCCTTATACATACATATACTGGACATGGCTATGAGGTTTTAGATGCAAAGAGTTCTTGTGATAATTCGTAAGCATGGTGGTACTTAATAAGTTTTGACTCTAATACTTGTTATAATCTTTAAAACAATGTTTTGTTTAATATTCTCAAAGCTACTTTAATATGTAATAAAATTTATTGTATGTAGTTTAATCGTTTCGTGTGGATTGGATAAATCTGTAATGGTTTGGAATGTCTCTACTGGTGAAGCTATGAGGAAATTTAGAGGTCATGCTGCAAGAGTGAATTCTGTAACTATGAATGAGGAATCCACCGTAGCTCTTTCCTCTTCAGTTGACGGTAGTGTGAGAATTTGGGATCTTAGGAGCAGGAGTAGAGAACCCATTCAGGCAAGGTTAAAACTTTATTTATTTTTTATTTTTATTTTTTTATTTATTTTATTTATTTTTTATTTTATTTTTTATTTATTATTATTATTATTATTATTATTATTATTATTATTATTATTATTATTATTATTATTATTATTATTATTATTAATATTATTATTATTTGACATAAGCTGTGAACTCCACAGCTTGAACACTTTCAAGTCTGATTTTCTTGACTAGTAGGAACAAATTGGAAGTGTGTTTGGGCATTCCTATTCCTTTTTACTGTGCAATTTTAATTGTTCTAGATTAACCAAAGTATCATACTATCTTAGATTTCATTACAAAGTCTTCATCACTCTTCAAGCTGTAGTTTTGTTACCCCTTATGACCACTTATTCTTAAGAATTTTTCATTTATTTATTTTATGACTTTTTTTATCATTCTCTCTTTCGCATGCACTGTACTAAAACTAGTTGCTACTCCATCTGCGCAGTAACTGGAGTTTGTAAAAGTTTTCCTGAAGAAGGGACAGGCTGCTTTTTAAGGTTTGCATAAGCAGAAGCTCCTGTAATTTTAGGAAGTATAATTTGAGTTCTGGACCTTGTAATACATTTTTAGATCTCTTAAATAGACATAATCTCTGATTCACATTACAAAAAGAAAAAAATCATGCTGGTGTTTTCTCACCACTGCGATAAGTATTCACTTTTGAGAGAACTTCAAACGATAGTTTACCCTTTCTAGAAGTTTTGCGTTGAACTGAAGTCATTTTAGCTATTTTATTATTATTGGTGTTGAATTGAAGTCATTTTAGGTATTAGTGTGCGGCAAAAGACAGCACAATCAATAATTCAAAATTAAAATACTCGTTTTATATGTTTTGGAATTTTCAAAACTAAGATTTATTATTTAGATTGCAACATGTTTGTGGGTGGTTGTAATGATGATTAAGATTAATATTGTTATTGTTTTATTTTTTGATTACTTATTACATTAATCCAGGTATCAGGTATCAATTAGATGTGCTTCAGAGTGGTGGTGAACTTCTAATAAGGTGAGTTATCAGGAAATAACTCCCCACATTTTCATTTGAAGTTTAGTTGACTAATATTGTTCCCATGAAAGGTAAACATTCTATTCCAAAATGACAACTTAGAGTCATAAAAAATTAGTAATGGGTTATTTAATTAAAATATTATGGCCTTGGTTTTTTTTTTTTTTTTTTTTTTTGTAATGAGGCTATTTTTTTTTTTTTTTTTTTTTTTTTTTATATTTAACCTGGTAGAAAAAGGCTACAAATGCACACAACACTCGCCTTTCTCAGTAAAGTAAAAAAAAAAAAAAAGCTTAAAGATAATTCAAAGATGTTGCATATTTTACTAGTAGACACATGAAGGAATGAGAATGGCGGTTAAGTCCAAGCGGACAGAAAACAGATAAAACTTTGTATGAAATTTAACTTCTCACTCAAGCTTTTCTCAGGGAACTGTGTATATGACTAAAAGGTGCAGAAGAATAAAGCTCATTGTGGTAGTGATCTGTGTAAGGAGAGAAGCGCAACTGTTTAGAGAGGCTAAAGAGTCAGCGAGAGTAGGAGGAGAAAGTCCTAAACGCCACCCACCCTTTCAAGAAGAACTGTATTGAGTGAACCACCTCAGATATGTGACGCATACTTCTCACAAGGATGAACGTTTGAGCGACATCCATGCACAAAGCGACTGTCCTGGATTGAAGAAAATTTGAAAAGTATTTCCGAACACCTTACCTCTTAGGAACTTGTTTATTGAGAAAAAAGTCTAATCCTTTCAGAAAAGATGACGCCAAGAATATTAATTAAATAGGTCTCTTATTTTCTTTTAAATTAAATATATAGATTGATATAGATAACGAATAGTATGATCTGTATTATGGGTCGATTTGAATATATAGAATACGTATATTTAGATGATTGTGACTTATTGAAGTAGATAATTAAATTGAACTCGAGTGAGGAATTCTTATTCTTGACGATTCTTAATTACGACTCGGATGATATGTATTTGAAATAGAATTCAAATCAGAGGTAATTGAGATCTGAATGATTGAGATGATGAAGACGAAAAACGGTATATTATTAATCTCAACATACGCACTCATATAATCCATTATTATTTATAATAATGTGAAAATTTATATAATTCATATTACGCTTATTATCATATTTCTCACTAAATACACGGATATTTATTTTTTTACAAACATAATTTTTAAATGAGTAAGTGTTCGCGAGACAGACAGAGTGAGGCTCATTAAATTTAGACTGATATCATATTTATATCCCAGCGTATTGGTATGTGTTGAGTATGTTTACATTAGGGTCTCCAAGCTTTTCCAAAGTGCTCATTATTGAAAATCGAGTATTTTAAATACATTAAATATAATAGAGGAATATTATTATTTATAACATAGGAATGTATTGTGAAACTATTTAAAAATTTATCAAAATATATAAAAAATATTAATCCTTGTTCGATTTTAAAAAAAATAAGCTTACTGATTTAGATTAAGAGATATAACTAATTAGAGTCAATATAAATTGAATAAATTGAATGAATATGTTAATTACATTAATAGTAATAAAGTTAAAATGATAATTTAAATATAATGTTTACAATTTGTATATAGAATTAAAAAATTTCAGAAAAATGAATTATAAGTTATTTATACTAACAAAGTAAAATAAAAAAAAATTATATATAAAGTATAATATTATAATATAATATATATATAATATATATATAATATATATATATAAATATATTAAATATATATATATATATATATATATTTAATTAAATTAAAGTAAAAAAGAATAATCAATATATAATATATATATATTATTAGTATAATTAATAATAATTATAGTAATATATATTATATTAGAATATATAATATATAATAAATATATTATATATATAAAATATTGTTAATATATATATATTAATATATATATAATATATATATAATATATATAATGATATATATATTAATATATTATAATATTATTAATATAATATATCGATATTAAATATATATATAGTATATATTAATATATACGGTATAATTATAATGAATATAATATATGGAGTACAGTAATGCTTATGGATGTTCTAGGAATGATGAGAAAATAACGTTGAGATTTTAAGATGAGGAAATATGTAAACATGAGATATCTTATATTAGATAAGTTGTATGTGAATTAATGGTAAACAAAAAGGGTAATAATGAAAAGGAATCAAATGGAGAAGAAGTAAACGTATTATTATGAGTATGTAAGAAAGGTTTAGGGTCATTATTGAGTATGGAAGAAGTATGGAATATAGGATTATTATATGCTGAGTATTGGTATTAGACTGCGGATGTTGATGTGATGGATGAGTGTGTTTAGGGATAAGATCGTACGTCGAGCTTGAGGGAGACGCGAAAAAAAAGTTATAATAGTGATATATGAGATGTACAGATAATAAGGAATATCTGTAGGAGTTGTAGAAATAGTGAGTTTTGGAAGAAGTAGAGAAGAGGGATAGTAATAGGTAATCTGAAGTGGCTGGTTTTATTGGTGTAGTATATAAATATATATATAGGAGCATGATTTGAGTTGATGTTACACCTGGGCCATAAGGATGTATAGATCCTCAGATAAAAAAAATAAAAAGCAATTATCAGTATGAGTGCCATAATGAGGTTAGAGGGTCCGTTGCAGTCCTCAGTGAAAAATCTAGGGTGGATTTTTACAGTAGACCTGAGGAGAAACGAATTTCAGTCATTAAATAGGTTGATAAAGGGGGTATGGGTGAGGGTAAAGCTGGGCGTATATTCACTTCGGCATTGCGTTCACAGTAATTTCTTCCCAACTGACTTTCATCTTTATCCAGTGAGAGACATGCCGGCACCTTACCCTAGCCTAGGTATAATATATTTAGTACTATAAATCTATTATAGATATATATATATTATAATATATATATATATATATTAAGTATAGTATATATATATATATAATATTATAAATATATATATAATAAATTAATATATATAGTATATAAATATATTAATAATATATATATCTATATAATACTATACCTATAATAAAAAATTCAATACCTAATAGAATTTTAATATAAATAAGGTATATATATATATATTATAGAATAATATAGTTATAGTATTATAATATATATAGCTATATATATATATTATATATATATATATATAATATAATATAAATAAATAATTAATTTAATTAATTAATTATATCTATATAGATATAATATTATATATAATTAATAAATTATACAATAAATATATATGTAATATATATATATATAAATATATAAAAAATAATATATAAATAGTATATATATCTATTAATATATCAATATAAATTAATATATAATATATGATTATACTATATATATAATATAATAAATATTAATTATATATATATAAATAATTATAGTAATATATAATATATATATATATAGTATATATATATATAATATATTGTATCTATATATATATATATATAAATATATAATATATATACTATATAATTATAGTACTATATATATATATTATATATATTTATATATAATTATATATATTATAATATATACTATATTTTCATATATATATTATATATACTAATATAATATATATTTATTCTTGCGTTTTCAATATATATATTAATAGAGTATATAATATATATATAATTATTATATAATTATATATATAATATAAATATAAATATAATATATAAATTATATATATAATAATATATATATAATATATATATATAATATATATATATAATATCATATATAATATATATATATATATAATATATATATATATATATATATATATATATATATATATATATACTATATATATATATATATATATATATTACTATATACTAATATATATATATATATATATAATATATACGATGGAGAAAAGGAAGGGAATACGAAAGGAAGTAGGTAAATTTAAGAAGTGAGAAATTAAGTGAGCAGAGACAATAAAGGATAAGTATGTAAGAGCGCTCGCTAGTAATCGGTTGAATGTGAACAAGTTTGATACTGAACAATTCTGGGGGCAAATGAAGGAAAGCAATTGTTATAAGTGCAAGGAAGTATGTGGATGTGCCTAAAGTAGGAAGTAAGAAATGTAACAGTGAATGGTGAATGAAAGAGGTGATGAATAGCGGTTAAATAAATAGAAGCGTGGTTTGAAATGCAAAATGATGAAGTCTCCAAAGAAAGATGCTTGAATTATATAAGGAGGAAAAAAGAAATACTAAAAAGGTGTATACGTAGGAGAAAAACAAGCAGGTAAGATGAACAGTTTGGAAAGGAGGATGAATGGGGACTTACAAGGAAATACGAAGCTCTCTCTGGAAGGAAGCGCGATAGGTTAAGAATGAGAGCATAAGGGGAATCTGCTTAAGATAATAAATAGGGATGGTGCTTTTTTTGTAACTGTGAAATGGATGTGTGGGGAGATGTGGAAGGAACACTTCGAAAAATCTGCTATATTAAAGTAAATCTAATTTCTGTGGAATGTGTGTGGGTTTGATGAGGTTATTATAGTAAGGAGGAGGGTATGGGTAGAGTGGAAAAAGTTGAAGAAAATGGAAGAACTGTAGAAATAGTGAATTACTAGGAAAATGATCGAATGAACGGAGGTGAGATGGAGAGATTGAATCGAAAGGAAGTTATGTATCAAATGCGTTGGTAAAAGGGTATATGTTCCAAGGGGATTGGAAGAGAGCGCGTAATATACCCTTATATAAGCGGTTAAAGGGAGAAAAGGGGAACTGTAGAAATTAAGGGGAATATCAGTTTTATTGAGTGTTGTAAGGAAGGTATACTGCTCCAATTTTGGTAGAAAAGATGCGTCGAGTGACTGAAGGACTGATGGGGTGAAGAACAAGGTGCGTTTAGGAAGTGGTAAAGGATGTGTGGATCAATCTTTACATTGAAACAAATGAATTGAGAAAATTGAGGGAGAGAAGAATAAATTGTATTTAGGTTTTATGGATTTGCCAACAGGCGTATGGAAATACAGTTAAATAGGGAAAGCGTTATGCGCAGGTGTTAGTGATACGGTGTTGGTGGTGGTAGGCTTCTTGAATGGAATCAAAAGTATGTATGACGATAGTGGAAGGTGTTGTGTAAGAATGGTGTCAATGGTGATTGGTTAGGATAATAGCGGAGTGAGACAGGGGTTGTGTTTATGTCTCCTTGGTTATTCAATTTGTATATGGATGGGGTTATGAAAAGAATTCGAGGTGGGGGGATGGCATGGTAAATGGTGGTTAAGAATGAATAGAGAATGGAGATGAAGTGATGGTGCCCTACCTATTATATGCGGATGATTTGGTTTTGTGTGGTGAAATCTGAAGAGATGAGTTTGAGAGGATTGGGTAGAGAGATTTGGCAGGGTATGGTAAAAAGGAGGGGTTTTGAAAGTAAAGCGTAGATAAGAGTAAGGTTATGCGTGTGAAAGAGGACAGTCCTCACGTGTGAAGTTATGTTAGATGGTGAAGCAGCCTGAACCAGTGTCTGAGTATTTAAATATTTTAAGGGTAAATGTGTTTGGATGAGAACAGGGAAACGGATGATGCCCAGAGTGGTAAGTAGGAAAGTTGTGAAATGGCAGGAAGGTTGCTGGTGCATTTAAAATCGTTGGTGAATGTAAAGGACTAAGTCTTGAGTGCGCTAGGGTCTAACAATGAGGGTATTTTTGTTACCTGTGGTTATTTGTTAGTAAGCTGAGACTATGGTCGTGGAAATAAGAAGATACGACTAATAAGTCTCAATGTGTCAAGATGGACAATCTTAGGGGCATGCTAGGTGTAAGAAGATTGATAAAAAATGAGGAATGAAACGTATTAGAGAGTTGGTGTGGTGTGGAAGAAAGGGGTAAAATGAGAGAAATAAATGAAAGTACATATGTTGAGATGGTTTGTCATGTGAAAGAATGAATGATAGTCGGTTAGCTAAGCGGATGTTATGGCGTTTTTGAACCGACGGCTGGGAGACCGAAGAAGAAAGTGGATTGAAGTCGTGAAGAACGAATGTCTGAAGGAAGAGAAATGTGAGTTTGGCCAAGGCGAGAAAGAAAGGTCAATAATAGGAGTGAATGGCGGGGTTTTTGTATGGGGGCATAGTTGTGGCCCACCTGTGCCCAGGGGAATGAACCCTTACATTGACGATTTTACCATATTGAGGGTCCGTCCCCGCGGTCCCAATGAAGCTCTAAGGGTAAGATTTCTCGTCCTGACGAGTTCCTCACTAATTAATGGTACAGAGGGGCGGAAGGCTGGGCTTTCCTTTCAACGACTTTTGTCATATCTTTCTACTGCTTTTCTTTTCCGATGCATGACAACGCACCTTACCTCCAGTCTTGGGGCAAAGAGGAAAAGATAAAAAAAAGAACAAAAAAGAAAGAAAGAAAGAAAGAATATATATATATATATATATTATATATATTATATATAATATTATATATATATATATATATATATATATATTATATATAATATATATTTTACTATATATATATATATAATATATATAATTAGCCGGTATATATATATATATATATGTATATTAATTCAATTAAAATAAATAATTTTGAAAGAGATTTCGGAAAATATTTGATTTTTGATTTTGATTACTTTAATGTAAATAAATAAAATATTATATTTTAACAATTTATATTTTAATTTCCTTTTCCGAAATCGTTTGATATATCATTTCGAATATTTTTATGTTAAAACTCGGAAAAATTATATTTGGCCTCAATTTTAATTTGAAATCATAGTAAAATAACAAAAAAAAAAAAAATTTTGGGATTTAATATTTATTATGACCGTATATTTTGCATCCATTTATAACAAAGGAGTAATGGAATTAAAATATATTTTTTTATTTTGGTTTGATTTAACCCTCTATTATTAGTTAAAATTTACGTTAATTAACCCCGGTAGAAAACCCGGTTTTGCCTGATTTTTGCCGGGGCGGGGTCGCTAAAAATGGCCGGGGTGGGCCGGGGCACCGGTCGGTTCCTAGTCTCAATCCATCAAGATTTTTTCAAATTAGCCATTGGAATATAAAGAAACATGGTATGCTGAACTATACAGTTATACTTGAAAGATAAACAAAAATACATCATCTCATATATGAATTTTCGCCTTACCCTGAACCCAAAGCGGTCCTTGCATATCATTCTTATGCTTAAAACTTCCTCACTTCATCGTGGAAGGTTGTAAAATAGGGAAATAAAACTAAAAAAAAAAACAATTGATTACATATACACTCACACTATGCCACAAGGGATTTCTTGTTAATCTATATTTGAGGGTTCTTCCCAGGGTTGGTGATTTTTTTGATTTTTTTAAAAAATAAAAAAAATAAAAAAATCAATGATTTTTTTTGATTAATTTGATTTTTTTAGGCACAAATTGCCTTTGCAATTATTATTTTGATAAAATTCACACCACATAACTCTTTAATACATTCATTCCTCATTTTATCAATTCTTTTCACACCTAACACGCCTCTAAGATTGTCCATCTGAACACATTGAACTTTAGATCTATTCCTCTTATTCCAGACCATAGTCTCACTACTATACATTAACACAGGTAACAACATACCCTCATGTAAGAAACCCTAGCGCACTCAAGACTTAGTCCCTTTACATCCACCAACGATTTAATTGCACCAACCACCTTCCTGCCATTCACAACTTTCCTACTACACTCTGCATCATCCGTTCCCTTTTCATCCAACATATATCCTAAATATTTAAACTCAGACACTTGTTCCAGTTGCTCACCATCTAACATAACTTCCAACCGAGGACTCCTCACTCACAACCATAACCTTACTCTTATCCACGTTTACTTTCAAACCCCCTCCTTTTACACACCCTGCCAAATCTCTCAACCAATCCTCTCAAACTCTCTTCAGATTCACCACACAAAACCAAATCATCCGCATATAATAGATAGGGCACCCTCCACTCACCTCCATTCTCCATCATTCTAACACCAAATTTAATAAATAATATAATTCATTAAATCGCACCTTACACAAGAAGGGTAAACACATTCTAAATTACAATTTTCCTTATTTCCATCTTAATTAAACAAAAAAAAGTAACATCAGGATTAAGAATATTTATATTTAAATATAAACTTAGTATATATAAATAAAAATATATATAAATAGATCTTTCTACTAAGAGATTTTAAAATTAATTATTAAACATTGTATTGCTGATAATTAAGAAAATTAGGCAAAATTATTAATAGAAAGAACTTTCAATGAAAAACAATTGAATAAATTGAATATTAGTATAGTTTAACTTGATGAAAATTAATTAAATCATTAGTTGTACCATGCATAATAATTAAAACATTAGATTTAATAAACAAAGCATTACCATCTTTCTCTCACCTCTATTAAACTAGTTTTTTTTTTCTT
>JABUQX010109015.1:0-21953 GCA_015478945.1 Trachelipus rathkii
AAAGGAAGATAGCGACGCAGAAGAAATGTCACAGTAAGACATGCTAATGTAACATTATATAGAGACTACCAGAAGTTCACGACACAGATATGTTTGAGGTCTAATTTTTTAAACCTTTATAAGAAGTATTTGAAAGTATAATAATTGAAATATCCTTTATTATTAGATTTTTTGTAGCTATTAATATTTCCTCAGGTAATTGAAGAAAAAGAGAATATATATATATGGAACGGAAACAATTAAATATATAAAAATATATAGTTATATATTAATATATATAATATATAATATATATAAATATAAATATAATATATGACACTATAATAAATATAATATAATATAATAAATATAATATACGCAGAGTAATTATATATATAATATATAAGATATATTAATACTAAATTGATTATTTGTAATAATGCTATGTTTACAATTTGATTCTTTAATTCAAAAAATAAATTCTGTAAAAGCTCTTATAATAGTATATATATATATATATATATAATATAATATATAAGTATATATAATATATAATATATATATAAGTATTAATAAAATTATAGTAATATATTAATATTATATATAGTATATAATTAGTATAAATCATATATTTATGGAGTGAATTGAACCTGTATCGATCCTGAGCTGTGATATAATCTATGTCAGATGAATATTATGATTAGGCGAGTATATATATATAATAGTCATAAGAGAATAGACTATATATATATATATTAATATATATATATATATATATAAAAAACGTAGGAGTCGGTTTGGATTAGGGGTATATATAAGGACGAGTTATATTCCGGAACAGGAATTTTGGTTCCGGCGACAGGACTGGAACTTTCCGGGACTTGGAAAAGTTTCTGGTCGAACCGGAATATCACAACAACAAGTAAAATAGTTTTTATGAAATGGTATGTAAAGAATGCACGCTGACCCATGCATGTTATTTCGATTTAATTCTGAAGAGGCTTTTTCAGAGAGCGGGGGAGTAACGTGGTTCACACACGTCAGGTTTAACTCCAAACATGGACGAGCAACTTATTTTCCTACACCACAACATTTTCAAAATTCAAACTAAGTTATCAAAAAGATAAAATATAACCTGCTCTTGCTTTTAAATTTTTAAAATTTTGCTTAGTTTAAGTAATATTTTTTTTGTAGTAGTTTCTACTTTAAAAGGTTAATTTCTTTAATAATAAAATAATAATAGCAGTACCTCTGTACAAATTTCATTTAATCACAGGTCTAGAATCTAGAGGTGATATAAGAGATTAAGAGTGTCGAGGTTTGGGAAAATATGTTAATATTATAGTTTTCGAATATTATTTTTATGCAATAATCATAACTGAGTAGATGACAAATCAATTACTGAGAATTTTTTAAAGAATAGAGAATTTGAAAAAGTGGAAAGTTTCGGTAAATAGCCGGCAGAACGCGGAACTTTTTAAAAAAATCGGGTTCCGCGGTACATCTCTAAAATATATACTATATATATATTATATATATATATATATATATATATATATATATATATATATATATATATATATATATATATATATATATATATATTATATATATAATATATATATAATATACTATTATATAGATTAATAGTAAATCTTGTCTACAACAAAACTTTATCCTAGCCTAGACTTAATAACCCCCAAGTAGCCCTAACCTAATGGATTATGTAAGCCCCCAAGTAACCTAACTAGATGATTTATGGGAAGCGCCCAGTAATGCATAACCAGGATTATATTTAATATCATATATATATATATATATATATAATATATATATATATATATATTATAAATATATACTTATTATTTTTATTATACATACATCGTAGCCCCCAAATCTGGAGGTGGCGTCAGCTGCAGTCCACTTGCTGTGAATCTGCATCTGTTCACGGGAAGATAAAAAAAACTGTTGAGTGTTCCCATCTCCAAGCAGCCATTTCGAGAGTCTACTTTTGAAGACTAGATTTGATTCTGGTGTCAGGCATACAACAAGCGTCTCTATTATATCAATTCAAGAAGACTGAAGCTATTTGCGTCGGAATAATAATCGTTCTTTTAAATATACATGGGGTTAAATTTTCTGCTTCACACATAAATAATTTTTTTTAAGTTGCATCGATGAAATTTAAATATTAATTTGTTTTTTGATTTATAAATTTAATAAATTCCAATATATAAATAGCACTTCGATATTTTATTTTCACAAAGTTCTATCTTTGAGTTGAAATTTTTTCTCCAATTCAACCATTTTTATTTCTTTCTTTCCTAAATCCAAAGTTAATTTTGGGAGGGTTTAAGGCTTCCCAAGCCTCCTTTTCTTTCTCCTCTCGTCGCTTTTGTCTCCTTCTTGTTTTTCTTCCTATTTCGTTTGATTTTTAACACATCCTTTCCCATATATACGATATATATATATATATATATCTTATATCTATATATATATATTATTATATATATATCATAATAATATCTAATATATATATATATACAATAATATATAATATATATTATATTTGATGCTAAAATGTCATCCTTATAAGTATAGTCTTATATTTGAAAAACCAAAATATTTTTAGGTGAAACCATATATCGTGAACCACATTTGAAGGATCTAAATTAAATTTGCGGCAATTTCGTATGGGAACACGCCGATTATCATTTACCACAAATTTTTAGTTCTCAAATCAATCTTAAAAATGCCTCAAAAACGCATTAAAGTCGAATCATATATTACAGTACTCTCAAACGAGTCTCGTATACATCTTTAACTGGAACAAATTCAACACTGCTTTGATGGAGACAAACTGCGTTGCAACTAATGCGCGTGCTGTTTTACTGTAAATACGATACAATAGGTATCCGCATGGTTCACCGATTATATTATATATATATTATATACTATATAATAATATATATTATATATATATTAATATATATATATATATATTATATAATATATATATCGAATATAAGAATTGGGCAGAATTTTTTTTCACTCAGATGAAAGGTTAATTAAGCATATATATATATATATATATACTAAAATATATATAATATATATATAATATATATATATCTATTAATTATATATATAATATATTATATATATATATATATATATATATATATATATATATATATATATATATATAGTTATATATATATATAATATATACATTCTCCGCAGTTCTTTTTCCAATTTATCTCACGTACAGAAATAAAATTTCAAGACATATGACTTTTTAAAAGCACAATTTTTTTTTTTTGGGCCAATTTTATATAAATTTAAATTCTAAAACATTTTTATATAGAAATTCGCTGTGAAATTATTTTAATGTAAGGAAATACCATGTTTTAAATAGAGCGAAAAAAAATTGATTGTGTTCAACTTAACCTCTATCATGTTTTTTTTTTTTTTTCTTTTTCAAATAAAGGATTTGTTCATCCAGTTAATGTCTCCAACAAATATTGACTGGCTCTACAGAAATACGCTCGTAATTGTGGTTATTGAAGACTAAGGTTGTTAACATTTATTTTTGTATCATAAAATTACAAATGGAGGGCAACAATTTTAGTTTACACATATTAAATTCGCTAAATTTCGTTTCTTGGTTGCAAACTGTTAGATATTTTCCGTATAAGACGAATCCATCCAAAACCATATGAACAAGAGAACGATTGGGTGTACTATTGATGGGTATACATGAGACCCAACAGCAGTTGTGGTTCCCATTGCGTGATAATTTACAGCAACTTTGAGAGATTTCGTTAGCAATTTCAATTAGTAACAATTGCGGGTTAGATTGTATAATACTGGAAGATAACTGGAAGCAAAAGCCTCCACACCAAGTGTTCCACTGCAGAATGCATCAATGTGCCTCCTCTGTACATTTCTGTTAACCTATATACTATATAATATATATATAATATATATATAAGATTAGTATATACTTGGCCCTATTATAAAATTATGTACAGAACATGTAATATATTAATAATATAATATAGTAATATATCAATATTATATATATATATATATAAATAAAAATCTCCATCTTTATTCACCCAAGACTGGGATAAGGCTTGCGGGATCATACACCGAGAAACAAAAACTAGTAGACACTAGTGACAAGTTCGAAAAGAAGTCCAGCCTTACCGCCCCTCGTACAGTCAGCAATCTATCGCGTAACCAGTTCATCTGGATACCGGCGACGTGAGCCTGTTCCAAACTATGGCATCCTTCGTCAATGTGGGGTTCATCCCTTGGCCCAGGGGGCAGAATAATACCCTCTACAAACCACGCCATTCACCAATATTATGCATCTTTCACTTCGCCTTTGCCAAACTCGCATTTCTCTGCTCTCCAGGCATTCCTTACGCCTCAATCCATTTTTCTTCAAGCTTCCCAGCCGGTCGATGCCCATCACATCTCGCACGATATCATCTGCTTAACCAAATGAGATATTAGCCCCCGAAGCTATCATCATTTCTTTCCACAGTAAGCCCAAACCATTTCAGCGTAACTTTCATTTATGCTTTTCCTTGTATCTCTTTTCAACACGGAACACAACCCTCCAGGAATTCCTTTAACAGATTCATTAACATATATTTTCGTTCGCTTACAGCCAAGTGTTCCCCCAAAAAACTTTCGCCTCTTCTTCCTCCACATTCACCCTCACTTCGCCTACTTTCCCAACCCCATTTCAAAGTTACTTTCATTTATTTTTCATTAGGACACGCCGTTTCATTCACACCACACACCACTCCTCTAATAACGTCATTCCTCTTCTATCAAGTTCTTCTCAATGGTCTGACACGTCCTCTAAGATTGTACATGCATAACATTTACTTTAGCATCCTATTACCTTAATCCCAGAGACCCTTAGTCCTCACTACTATTCATAACAGGTAACAACATTACGCCTACAATCGCTACGACCCCAACACGCACCTGCAGACTTTCTGTCCTTACATCCATCACGATTTAATTGCATCCAGCCACCTTCCTGCATTACAACTTAATTCCTATCCGTTCCCTTTTCGTCCAATATAACTATATCCTAAATATTCAACGACCTCAAGACACGGGTTAAATGCGCTGCTCACTATGATAACATGAACTTTCACACAAGGACTGTCCTCACTCACTGCAACCATGAACCTTTCACTTCTTTTTTCTACGTTTACTTTCATACCCATCCTTTTACACACCAGTAGTGACTCTCTACCAAGCCTCTCAAACTCTCTCAGATTCACAGCACAGAAACCAAGATCTATCCACATAAGTAAGGTGGGGTGCACTCCACAACTCTCTTTCCATTCTCAATCATTCATACTGACTTATCTCATGTTCATACGTCACCCACCTCTAGTTCTTTAAAACCCATCTATATCTACCAACATATATTGAATAACCAAGGAGACATAAAACGTCCCCTGCCCCACCCCGCTATTAATATTAAAACAATCACTTTCGATGCCATTTATCCTTACACATGCTTCAGCACTATCGTCATACATTCTTATGATTCCATTCAGAAGCCTACCAACCAACACCATATATCTGGTACCGGCAGTTTCCCTAATATATATATATATATATATACTATCCTATATATATATATATAGTTATATATTATATATATATATAGTATATAATAGTATATAATATAAATATTAGATATATATATAGTAGTATATAAATATATATAGATATATAATGATATATATATATAGTATACTATATATATTATAATATATATATATATTAGCGGGATGTACTGATAGTATCGGCGGTATCTGTCATCTTTTGGGAGTATCCGTATTGGGTTATTTGCCGACTCACTTTGACTTTTTGGATGCAAAATATGAGTAGAACTTTTAGATTCACTTAATAAATCTAATTCGATATTATAGTAGCTATATAGCTATGCTACTATGGCTTTTTTTTTTTTTTCACTCGACTTCTTTTTAACTTTAGATTTTTTGCATTTCTCCAACTTGGGTTTTTCGGCGTGAAGGACAAATTTACCGTGTTTGAAGGGATGAACCATGTCATATAATCTACGGCGCGCGGGAGTGGCACTGGAGTTTAAATGATGTAGTTCCAACTTTTTTAGTTAGACCGATAAAATTTAGTATAGTGTGTTTTTCTCTCCACTTTTTTGGTATACGCGAATTTCGGGACAGGTCGGTGTGAGTGAGTGCGTCGAATGTGGTTTTAAACAACTTTCTGGATCTTATTCACTATTTTAGGATATATTACTGTAGATAGGGTTTACCGTTTTAAAATTTTAGGTTTTAAATATTGAATGTTTTGGCGGTACGAATAATTTTTTATCCCTCATTTCTCCTTTACTTTTGTTCTGTTCTCTTTTATTGATTGTGTGTGCGTGTATGATAGCAAGGTTGCCACGGACAGCAAGCGCGACGGCCTTTCGTCCTGACACTTTAACCCACAGAACAGTAGTGGCTGTAGCACGTGGCGTACACCTCGCATCGCGTGGATATACCGACGCGCCATGGACCGACACCGAGGCATATGTCAGTTAAGACTAGACTTCGTAACCTAGACATTTTGCTCATTGTTGGAGACCCAGAGTAGCTACCTTAAGATTCCATCCCTCTAGGACTCCGTTTAAATATATGCCAACTATCCAACTTATCTCTTTATGACTTGTCCGGCACATGAAAGGTTAGTGTGTGAAGTGAGTGCCTATGTAGCTAACACTTCCTATAACACTCTCGAGAATCTCGAATCCTACACTTCGATGTCTCTGTGGCTTAAAAACCTTTCTTCCTTCTGATACTACATAGATCCTTGTGCTTCTGCTACTGGTTTTCCTACCAGAACCGAATTTCTCATGCCTTTTTTGATTACTTACTACTTCCCTTACGACAATTCGTTATGATCTGCTCTTCTTTTTTCCAAGTACCTGAGAGGTCCTTCTATTAGGGGAATTTCAATGTACCAACACTGAATGGTTGGGGTCCTTCTCATACTGATTTAGGAAGAGGACAAGCGGAAATCATTCAGGTATTACCTCACGATTTTTAATTAATGAAAGAAACAACCATTCTGGTGAGGTCGGGAGGTGCCCGCCATACTCGATTTCTTGACACACTTGACGCTGAACTGTTTCCACCACCTAGTTCTCCTCTGATAAAATAATACTACATCACTCCTAATCGTAATCTGCGGAACCACAACCTTAATCTCTTATTTAATAATTCTCATTCCAACAGCCCATTCCTGCTCGTGGGTTTTTCTGAACTTTGATCGGCCGATTGGGGGGCATTGCGTGCTTCTAACGCCTAACTATCAATTGAGTGAATACGGCGTTTGACTCTGAAGACTTTCAGCTCTTGCGATAAAGTAGAGCTGTAATCGTTGATGGGATGAGCAGTTCATTCCTTCTTCGACAAATCTTTTCTCCTCAAAATCCACTGTTCGATAGCGCTTGTTCTTTGCCATTCAGGCTAGAGACACTGCGTATCGGGTGTGGAAAATTCTCGTTCTGCTAATCACTGCTTGCAAATTTCATTTCAGCTAGATAATCGCTTGCGGGTACTCTTCGACGAAGCAAAGTGCGGACTTTCATCTAAAACGAAGCTGCACTGTGACCTTGCAAGCCTCGGGTTCTCCTAGCTGACAATCTTTCTTGCCAAAAACATTCTCTTGCAATTTCTAAATCAATATATTGCGCTCCTGGATGATTCTGTTGCTATTTCTCATAACTGAAAAAGGCAAATCTCTTTGGCGTTCTATTTTCCTCTATCTCAACCTCTGACGATCGGTTATTCCTCTCCTCCTCCTTCTCTCACTCAGCGTGTTCTATTGCCTTTCTGTGATTAATTTGTATCGAGTGCAATGGGGATTCCATGAAACATGGATATCTATGAGACTTTAGGAAGGCGAGTGGCCCGGGATTGCATCTTCCTCAACGACGTTTGAGGAGGTGTACTTCGTCCTACACCCGCACTCTTTCGTGTCAACTTACTTCTTTATGCCTCAATACTATCACTTTCCCCCCCAGTGTTGGAAGCACGCATCATGTCCAACCTATTCAATAAAAAGGAAGCCGCTCTGATCCGTCTAACTATCGCCCTATATCGCCCTATTCTAACTTGTATTCCATTTAAGATCTTTGAAACCCTCTGCTCAATCTCCTCTTCTTTAGGACCATTGCTGAGAACTCTTCCACTTCTTTCCCGATCGAGCAAGTTATTTGCTTTCGGCGCTCGAGGTCTACTGGGCATATACTTTCCTATTTAACCGATTTATTGTTTTTCCGCTCTTAGGCAAACACGATGGGGAGACTTGCGTTGTGGCGCTTGGACATATCCAAGCATTTGCGGGTACTGGACACCGGTCACGGGGCTCTCCAAGCTTCCCCCTCTTTGGGTTTAATCCTCTCTTTGCTTAACTTATGCAACCTTAGAGTCGTTTCAAATCGGCTCAATATCGGCTGTTGTTGTGGGGCGACTTCTTCTTTTTGTCATGTCATAGTGGTGTTCTCAGGGTTCTGTATTATATCCCCAGCTTTATTCCTGCTTTTCATTAATGACTTTCTCACGTCTGCACATCTTAACTCTATCCCATCTCATATGCCGATGACTCGAACCCCTTCATTCTTCAAGCTTATTTACATTCTGCTAACCCTCTTCTTACTTCTAAATGCTCTCGTCTTAATTTTCCCACCGACATATCACACAACAACAACTATTACAAGCACCAGATCGAGAGAATCATTGAAACATATACCGGGTGGGGTCGTCTCACCTTTGTGAAAATTCAATTCCTTAAAACCCAACTTCTACAAATATTCCTCTCTAAGACACCTAACTGTCCTATCTCTTTATGGTTCTCTTGTCTCTTTGTTGACAATATAAATCCTTGGCCTTACATAAACAAAAAATGTCTGGAAACCTCACATACAACGGTTGTTAGGGGCGACCTCAAAGGAAGAAGTGGAGTTCTATTTAGAATGCGAGACTTTTTCCTCTTGTCAGTTACTCCAGCCATACAAGGGCCTCATCAACCCTTGTATGGAGTACTGCGCTCATATCTGGTTTCACCCGGCTTTTTGGATAGGGTCGAGTCAAAGGCTCAAAGATTTTTATAACTGTCTGTACTTTATTAATTTTATAACTTGTTGTATTTAGCCGGGCGCGACTGTTGGTTGCTTTAGTCTTTTCTATAGGTACCGTAGCTGCAAGTGCTCGAGAGGAACTTTCCACTCGCGTACCCTACCTTTACGACGCCTCGCTAGCAATGTTGTCGCTGTTTGTGTCACTTGAGTTTCTGTCTTGCTAATTAGTAACTCCAGCACTAGTTCGTTGCGGTGCTTCCTTCTTTTCACTGCCACCTCTTTCTTTTGGAATTTTCTTCATCCTTTCTGTTGTTTCCTATCTCATTTAATTCTCCCTCACTTTAAGGCCTGCGTCTAGCTCATCGCTTAGCGCATATAATGACTGTTATAAGGGATGTACTCGATGTTTTGAGGCATTCACAACACCCCCCCTCCCTGGAATAAAGGATCTTCCCGGTGAGCGAGGCGGTGCAACTGTAAAACAAAATAAATGAGGTTGCAATATAGGGAAAGTAATTAAGCTATCTGAAACCCCACAAGAATGGCTATCTCCGAACGGTGATACCACTTCTAGGAATGTCATCAAGATGCATAACGGAGGAACTTGCTAGCGTGACAAAAAAAAAAAAGATTTCACAGATAGACTATGATACATAATTAGACAACCTGGCAACAGCACTAAATAAGTGACGATGGTGGTTTTTCAGCAATAACCTACTGAAGATGAAGAGAGGATTGGCATATGTATGATCTATTGAAAGTTCCTGGCAGAAATCTGCATTGACATTTTCATTTACCTCCAAATGAAATCAACCCAACGGAACCCCATCGAAAAACGAAGAGACAGTCAACTCAAAGGAGCAAAAGATAATTCAAATTTGGCATCTTGTGAAAAGAGGAGATGCACAGGCTCTAATGAAACAAGGAAATTCTCCTTATGAGGAGGAATCCTGTAAACATTGAAAATGGGCCAAGGTTCCATTATTATCGAGTGCTTGCAAGCAAATAATTAATTAGCCCCCCCTCATCAGTCGAGAGCGAGCCGTTATTTTTAGATAGTAGGAGGAAACGTAGTAACACTGCGCAAAAAAGGATCATGCTTATCAACCAGATACTTAAGTGAAAGCTTAATGTTTTGCATCACAATTTGAAGATTTTTTGAATTCTGGGTTTTTCTATATGTTCATACTTATCTTTTATTTTCATTGAGTGCCCAATCAGTATCGAGACATCTTTTTTTATGTTGTCCTTTTTCAGCTGATAATTGAGGTCTCTCTTCTTTCATTATTTTTTTCTTTATATTATAGCTAGTTAAAGAATCTTCTTGGTAATTGGTAATAAAAATTAAAAAGTAAAAGCTAGTAGCTAAGCTTTGTTAATACTTACTTACTAGAAATGGAAATGGAATATTTTGAATAAACACAGAACGTAAAAAGTTACTTATGTTGTATTTGCCTTTATTATTCTTCAAGATACTATTTAATTTATAAAATAAATATAAAATTGAGAACTCTCTGAAAAAGGAGAAGTTAAGACTAAGTATTGGTTGTACAACGAATGAAATCCTGAGTTGCCTAGCAGTAAACAAATGTTCTATTTATTACTGGTATTTATTCACTTAGACTGGAAGTATCGGTATCGAGGTATCGAGGCACCTAACAAAAAAATAGGGATCGGTATGGTCTTCTTTTCTGTATCGTACATCCCTAATATAATATTTAATATAATATATATATGTATATATATATATATATAAGTATATATTATATATAGGTAATATAATATATATATATATAATATATATACTATTATATGTCCCCAAATTAGGGGTGAGGTGCGCAGGCATACACCGGAAACAGAATAGTAGCTAAAAGAACATGGACCACTAGCGTCGACAACGAAAGCACCCCCAATTATGTCTCTCCCACACCTTTAAGTTGAGAACTTGTCGTAGTCGGAAAAATTCACTCTAGATCTTCACGAGACTGCGATGACCCTCACTATGGTATCTACGATATATATATATTAATATACTATATATGAATATTATATAAAATTTATATATTAGATAGAAGTATATATAGTATAATATATATACTACTATAATATATAAGTGTAGTATATATATATATATATATATAGTAGTACGGTGAGTTCAAAACCTCTGAGGATCAAACTTCGGTAGGGGCATGATAGAGGCAAAACGAATAGAACATATTCATTGTTAAATAACCTATGTTGTAATGACGCTTCGTTCAAAGTTACGGGACGATTGAAGGTACACTAGTTTATTTGGTGACAGGTGCATGTAGGATGCGAGTCTACGCGGGACGATTTAGGTTAACTCAATGTTTAATGTATTTGTGCGTGCGTACATGTGTGTATGCTTAACGCGTCCTTTTGAAACACGTGGCAATACCTTTACTGCCCAATTCATCGTTGATTCAGTCCAGTGTAGGCAATCGATTACGACTGGATCACTACACTCTTCCCGGTTAACCGACATGATACGCCGTGTTACGGTGCGGCAACGGGAAATGGTACGAAGATCGCACTCATGTCCGGCGTAACGTGTTTTCCACACAGAAATCACCCCATCACACAATGTTTGCTCGCCTTCAGCAGCGCCTTCGAGATAATGGACCCTTCATCCCCGGTGCTTTGGTGGAAGACCGCGTAATGCGAGGACTCCTGCGTTTGAAAGACGAGAGTCGCCCGAACAGAGCCCGTCGAACTAGCACACGCGCTGTCATATGGCCCATGCGCCATGGGTTCAAAAGTCGTCTGTGTTCGGGTCTGCAGAGAGCAGAGGCCTCCATGCATACCACCTACAGAAAGTTAAATAGGACTTGGCCAACGACTTTCGCACTCTCCGTGCGGATTTGCCCGTGGGTTTCGCAAACGGAGCATCGATAATCTGCCTTTCCTGCACATCTTGTTTACCGATGAGGCGTGCTCACACGTGATGGCTTCTTCAACAGCAGAAACAGACACAATATGGCGACGAGGGACAATCCGCACGGCAACTGCACCGAGAGCTTCACAGCCGAAATTTACGAAGACTATCGGGGTGGAGATTCTTGGGATTTATCTGCTGGGACCTGTCATCATTCCACCCCGTTTGGATGGAATGGACCGGCGAGCCTGCAACTACTCCAGAACACGCTTCCGCAGCTCACGGACGACATACCCCTTGCGACCCGCAGAGACATGTGGTTCTAACATGATGGCGCTCCAGCGGACATCAGTCACCAAGTACGGGCGCATCTTTAATCAGAGTTCACACTCGAAAAATAGATAGGGAGAGGGGAGACCTGTTGCGTGGCCTGCAAGATCGCCAGACCTCACGCCCCTAGATTATTTATCTTTGGTGGGCATGTGGGACAGAGTGTTGTGCACATTAACACCAGTCACAACAGAAGAGAGGAACTGATGCAGATACGAATATTCTATGCGTGTTGATCAAATTCAGACACAGTGAGGCATGTTCGGGTAGAGTCCCGACAGGCAAGGTACCACGATGTAACAGAATGTCAATCTGGGTAACAGGGGGAGACACTGTTTGAAACAACTCCTGTAAATTTGCCCCAATAAAATGATTTTCATAACAACTCCATGTGTTTGCCTTACAACTTCCGCGTCGCGCAAAAACACATACCGTTGTTAACAAAATTCCTTATTGTTACGTCTATGCAACCCTTCGAGTACACAGATGTACTCAACGCACACATAATAACATTAAGAGAACCCAAAATCTCCAGTTACCGAAGTAACCGACGCGTCAAACATCAGCGCTGGTTACCGTACATCAACGTAACTTTGAAAACGAAACGTCTTACAACATAGCTTATTTAACAATAAAATGTTCCTTATCGGTTGCTCTATCAGCCCTCCGAGTTTGTCTCAGAGGTTTTTGAATCACCCCCTGTATAATATAATATATATAATCATATATATATATATATATTATAATATATATATATTAGTAGTAGATATATATAATAGAATATATAATATTATTTATAGCTAAATAACGAGGGAGGTATATATAAGGGTCTGAATTGAGATTATATATACTATTATTGGGAGATAGAGTGGAACGGATGAGCCTAGGTTAAGGTAGCTCATGTGGTAAAACATCGATATATTGTCCTTCATTTCGTAACATGCGGTTGGTTCTAATCTCCGGAGAAGGCAGTACTTGCTTTAACGTTCGCCACATATGTTCTTTGTTTAAGATACAAATAATAAATAGCGATGAATGCCAAGTATTTAACACCTACAATTTATTAAGAACCGAGGGATAGGACGGCTGGACACCTGGTGATGTGCCTTGAAGGGAGCTCGTTGCATTTAAATAACTGTTCTGAAACCCAACCTTTTTGGGGTGGGATAGCTCAAGTGTAAAGCATGGAGTACATTGTCCTCATTCTCGCACCATGTGCTGGGTTGCAATCCGTAGAAGGGAGTAATCTCTTTACTTCCACTATATGTTCTTTGTTAAAGATCCAAATAATAAATTGCAATTATGCAATATTAACACCTACAAATTATTAAGAACGAGGGATAGGAACAGGCTGGACACTCTGGTGCATGTTCGCCGTTGATGGGAGCTCGGTTGCTCTATAACTGTTTCTTAAATCCAACTTTTTTGGGGTAGGGGGATTAGCTCTAGTAGTAAGATGCATCAAGTAATATGTATCATTCGCAACAATGCTGTAGGGAATTTAAAGGATGTATTATTATTATTGTTATTATTCATGTAGGTCTATCCGGTATTTATTAACTCTTTTTTACAATCATTTTAGTGGTGGGGGGCGGTAAGTCTATCCAAATATTTCATGTTTTTTGTTTATCCCTTAAAATTAAAGAGTAGAATTAGTTATAAGAATGATTAGTGAAGCGTGAAGTGAGGGCAGGAAAGTGCTTGCCTTAATTAAAAGAACAAGAGCGCTGAGAGTGTGCAAAGTGAAAAAATAAAGTAGAAGCCGCAGAGAAGAACCGTGAGAGGTCAAGTTTTCACTCCTCTGGGTAAGTGTGAAACTAGTGGACGCGTTTTATTAGCGAGTTTAGGTTGAGACACTCGGGGTTAATGAGTGTACCTTCTGTTTTGTACAGGTGTGGGTAGTTATCGATTTCGCGGGACTATCTTGCTAAACTTCTTAAATTCGCGGAAACTTCTCGAGGTGATAACTAAATTACGGATTGCTTGGAGTTTCATTGAAATGCTGCATCGCGAGATGTACCTACTTGAGAAACCTATCGCGAAGATTACTCTACAAAAACTATTGAGGGATCTCGCAAACCATCTTATGGAGCTTTTTTTAATTATCGGAAGAATGAGGTGCGTGCATTAGCGCCTACTTCCGCTGAATTCGCGGAGATTGAACATTCCTGAGGCTGCAATACCTAGCACTGGCAAACGAGAGATGAAGCAGAGTTATTCGTAGAATTCTGCCCCTTAAAAAAGGAGCGCCTGACCGGGCCAAACTATCCAGTGGTCGTGCAGCAGCGGGAAATTGGGGGAAGCCTTGGGTGGGCATTGCAGGGGGTATCACTGGCACTTCCACACTCCCATCTTCCTTGTTTATGTTACTTGCTTATTGCTGTTAAGCGCTTGATTCCCCGCAAATTAGCGGCTCTTATTGTGATAAGAAATTATAGTAGTTTGAAATTATTATAGCCTTAAATTGTGTTGTTTTCTTAATTAGCTTCTCCCAGTAGCTGTACCGAGGTCTGGTTATTAAAGAAGAGGGTGATCGTTGGTCACACAGGAACGTCCGAGTTTATAGCGACTACCTGTGTTGGTTAAAACTATTCTTCTGCGAGTCCACGCGTTGTGGAATGCCATTGATGAGTTGCCTTGCCAGGAAGGATCAGGCGCGGGCCGGCCGAGGATGGTTTTTATTGAGTCAGTGACCTCCGGTCGGGCGTTTTAGATCCACGGGGACATCCCCCGAGAGGTTGCTTGGCCCAGGGAAACAGTGCGGTCGACCGAAGTCGGTGCTGGAGACGGACCCCCGCCGGTTCAACTCACCGGAGTCGGGCCGGAGAGGATCACGTAGTGCTATTCATTCCCGTACGGAAGGTCGGGAACGGAAGGGAAGGTAATAGAACCACGTCCGTTTTTTAGAGAGTCGGGCGGTAAGGAAAACTCCACCGAGTGCTTCACTCCCTGTAAGGGATCGAGGTCGGGAATAGAGCGGAGAGGGCCGGGAAATAGGTAATTCTGATCAGGGCCGGCTTTCAAAAGGGCATAGCCACCGCGGGCCAACGAGCCATATATGCCGATATCTATAATGTAGATGCGAGGCCCAGTGATAGCTGCATTATGGGTGCGAGAGTAAGCTCACGTTGGACTCTCACCAACGAACAACGGGAGCCTAGAAGCCTCGCTCGCTATCCGCGGCAGTTGCGAAGGTTGCGGTGCTTGTCGGATTCGCCACAATAGGAATTTTTCTGGCATCCCAGCGGGATTAATTTGTTTGTTGCTGCAGGTCGCGACTGTGTGACTCCGGTGGGCAGGCAGGTTTTGATCACGTGTATTTGGAGGAATATACCATACCTCCCGCCCGGGAGCCGGAGTCGTTGCTGCATCTATGGATGCCTTCGTGGAGGCATTCAGTGTCAATACAAGAAGTGATGACGGTGATTTGGGCTACGTTGATCATAAGGGCGGGGTTCGAGTTAGCATTTGTTGTTGGATAGGTGAGGATTTTGAGTCTAGGCGGACGATAGAGCAGGAACTCGCCCCGAAGAAGAAGGCGGACAGAGTTTTTGGGGCCCAAGCAGTAGACAGTCCAGACGGCCTCAGGCAGAAGTGTTGGGCGTCAAACGTTATGGTTCGTGACGTTGAATCGGAAGGAGGTGAGCGTTCAGGTGTCGACCATGAAGGGGGATGTTGAAACGGTCGAACAATGGGATGTCAGTGTTCAGACTTTAAATAGGGGGGAAGTTAGGGAGACGGTTGAACGAGCGGACGCGAACACTCAAGTGACGGATTCGGATGAAAATCCGGACGAGATCGAACTGAGCGACATGGCTACACAGGTGGAGAAGCCATGGAGGGACTTGGAGTTGACTGCGCAGACCCGTGAAATTGAACAAAGTTAAGTAGCAATTCAGGTAACTTTGGGGGATGAGAGTCTGAAGGTGGCGCGAGTGTTGGTTGAAAACAAGCGGGAAGAGAGATGGTCTCATATTGATTGTTCACTGGCCCAGATGGCCGAGGCGATATTTGAACAGGGTGAAGTGGTGAAGAGCTTGAAAGCGGGATGTTGTGGGGAATATGTGACCCAAGTTGTGAAACCTGGAAGTATGTATAGGGGTGAGCATCAGAATGGGGGACAGTCGTTGGTGGAGCCGATACAAGCTGGGACAGCAACGGAAATTATGCAGAGGGGTCGAGGGGATGGTCGGAGGCGTAGTAGTGCTAGTGAATGGAAGAGTGCGAGCGGGAGTGGGGGTCAGAAGGGTCGTGAGAGGGCCAGAATGGGTTCGTGGGGTTCATTTGGTAGTAGTCAGAGGACGAATAGAGGTTCTTTTTCTTCCAGAAGGATGACTTGTTTTTATTGTGGTATAATGGGGCATGTGAGAGCAGAGTGTAGGTGGTGGTTAGGAGCATGCCTGTTGTGTGGTTCTTTTGGTCATTGGGTTAATCGCTGCCCGGAGCGGCGCGAATTGAACTGCGCATTGCCGCGGAGTGAGGAGGGGGAACGTCCTTGCATGGATGTGCCTTTATCGGGTGGCATCAGAGTGACTTTGGGGACCAATCAGCAGGCTTCACAAGTGAAGCAACTGCCGCGGGTTATGAATGATGGTAGGGACACAAGTAGTGTTGTTCCGATTGAGGGAATGGTAGGGGAAAGTGTAGAGTGTGCAACTGAGCCAAGGGTTACTGGGGTTTCTGGTTGCGCTGAGGGTGATTTTTGGGTCCCAGATAACGTTGAACAGAGGGTTGGGGTGTCCAATTTGGTCAGGTGTTACGGGGGTGCCAAGAATCAGACTGGTTGTGGGGTTCCCGAAGGGGCTGGGAAGGGATTGATGAGACAGGAGCAGGGGCTGAACGCGTGGTTAGATGATCGGGAATCGAGCCAACGGAAGGAGGGTACAAAACAGGAATCGTCAGAGGGGGAGGGTTCATTTAAGTTGAGCGAGAACCACCCTTGGCTTGGGGGTGGGATAACATGTCTTTATTAATAAAAATCTCATAGGAGGAATTCAGCGGAATTTTCCCGGGAGCGGGAAGGGTGAACTTTCATAGTTTCGCAAAATGCGATTTGTGTTGTATGACAGGGCGTTTTCGTGTTCGAATGATGTGTTTGAATAGTTCTAGGAGAAGGTTCAGAGAGTACGTTTGGGCGTAATGAAGTAATGTCAGTGGGTGAGTCTAGGGAGGCTATTTTTGGTTGGAACGTTGGTATGTTAGGGAATGGTGTGATGATTGGGATCCATTTGGTGCTGGCCAGAGTCGGTAGTTCCGGAAATCGTGCGTGTTTCGATCAGAAGGGAAGGGGCGGAATCGGAGAGCAGGAAGGGTCAGACAGGGATTGAAGTCATGGCTGGAGTACGGAGTTGGAGGGTGGCGAGTCGGGAGTCTGGAATCGAAAAGAATGGGGGTGGAAATTGAAAGTGGGAGTACAGATGTGACATCAGAGTCGGGAGCGTTGGAGTGAAAAATCGGAGTCGGGGGGAACCGAAGTTATAGTATCGGAATCGGAGAGTCGGGATATCGGAGTTAACCTATTGGAGTCGTGAAATCGGAATCGGGAAATGGAGCGTTGAGTTGGATTCGAGCCTGAATTTTTGGAACTCGGGCGGTGTTGCAGGGTGGTGAGTCTTGTATGTTTCTAATATTGGTCTTCATTTATTTCTATTATATGGTTATGACATCTTTTTATGGTATTGGTTATTTATGCATTTGTATATTCTTGTTTCGTTGGGCTGATGAGTTTTCGTGCTTGATCATCTTGGTATATCTACTGATGCTTTATATTGTTGTCTTTCATGAAGTACTTTTTTTTTATTGCCTTGCGTTCTGATGGTTGTATTTTTTTCCTGCTTGTTTTCCCGTGAGTGTTGCTATATGGTTTTGCTTCTCTGCGTGTTGGGCGTCGCTGAACTTAAGTCAATGATATAGTTTGCTGATGCGTTATATTGTTGTATTTCATGAAGTGTTCTTTTTTTTATTGTCTTGCGTTTCTGATGGTTATATATTTTTTTTTTGTTCTCCCATGAGTGTTGCTATATGGTTTTGCTTGCCCACGTGTTGATTGTCGCTGACTTTAAGTCAGTGGTTCCCGTTTTTTCCCCTTATCATCGTTTTTGATTGGCCAAGTTACTAAGGTTTCATGTTTTCATGTTTTTTTAATAATGTCCAGTGTTAACCTTGTAGTGTCTTTTCAGGGATGTCCTCCGTCATTTGTGAAGAGAAGACTGCAGCCGGAATGGAGGAAACAACGGGCCCAACTTGTTTTGAGACCCACCAGGAGGTGGTGTAAATCCCGGCAGAGGGGCGGATCGAGGTTTTTTTCAAGGGGCCTCCTCGCCGCGGAATTAATAGAGTGCCACTAATTATTGAGTTGGCAGCGAGAGTTCTTGGTGGCCTTCTTTGGCCGTCATTTATACCACCATCCGTTAGCGGATCCACCCGCTTATTTACAACGATGGAGTATTGTTTGGAAAGACCATGAAGCCTGGAATCGCCGCGTGTCCAGATGTCATACTCGAGGACTTATTGATCATTGTGATTTCATGTATTATTTTATGTATTATAAAATTAAAATTGTGTAAATTGTTTTAAAAAAAAAAAAAATGAAAGCTACAAATATGTTCTTAAAAAAAAAAAAAAAAAAAAAAATATTTATTTCAGTCGTAAAGCAATTTGCATTCAAAATTGTACAGTTAAGTTATGTGTACTGCGGTGTGCCGAGTCCCGAAGAAGTGATGAATGGGCGGGGGTGGGATTGAGTGAGAAAATGTAGGGTTTAAGGGATAGGTTAGTAAGTGTATAGTGTTAGTAAAGATAGTAGGGACTATCTTGTGGGGGAGCAATATATGTAGGGAATTTGAGGGAATTTAAGGATTATTATTATTATTATTATTATTATTGTTATGATTATTATTACTATTATGATCATCTTTATTACTTTTTCATCATTTTAGTGGTAGGTTAATTATCAAATATTTCATGTTTTTTGTTTATCCCTTAAATTTAAAGAGTAGATTATTATAAAATGATTAGTGAAGCGTGAAGTGAGGGCAGGAAAGTGCTTGCCTTAATTAAAAGAACAAGAGCGCTGATATGACAAGTGAAGAAAATAAAAGCAGTAGAAGAATGACCTTGAGAGGTCAAGTTTCCACTCCTCTGGTAAGTGTGAAACTAGTGACACGTTTATTTTGGAGTTAGGTTGACAATGGGTTAATGGAGTGTACTTGTCTTTTGCAGGTGGAGGTATTTTCCGGGTACTTCTTCAACTTTATTCGGAACTTTCAGAGAAGCTAATACGGGATTATTGAGCTAATGCGCGAGATTAAGTTTTGAAGAACTATGCTTTTTATTACATTCTAAAAAAAACCGGGAAAGTGTTATCCTGTACAAGCGGCCGGCTTTAAAAGGAGCATAGCACCGCGGGCAACAGATGAATCGATACTATATTAAGATCGACAGTGATTGCTGAACAGGGGGGGCGCGGTAAACGTTGGAAGCTTACAGAACTAACGGCGAGAGCCTAGAAGCACCGCCTCGCTATCCGGGCAGTTGCGAAGGTTGCTGTGTCGATTAGCCCACAATGCGTTGTTAATCGGAGAAGGCAGTATGTCTTTACCTTCCATTATATGTTTCTTTGTTTAATTATATATTATTTATATATATTATATATATATATATTAATAATATATATATATATATATTATATATATTAGTTTGACAAAAAATTTTATCTTCCTATATATATATCTTTAAAAAATAAAATGTAAATAAATTTTTGATCAAATTGACCTTTTCTTGTAAAGACGTAAAACAATCATATTGCCTAAAATATTATATTTTAGGGGGTCCCGAAAAACAGGGATGCGAGTCGAGTCGTGCCATTTTCCAGAGTCGGAGTCAAATTCTGGCAGTGGAGTCGGAGGTCAGATTCCTGTGTATGTGGAGATCGGAGTCGAAAAATTTTATAGATTATTATTATTATTTATAATTATTAAAAAATGTCATTATAATATTTATCAAAAGAGAATTCATTTATTATCTTGCAATTTATAACTGTATATACGTTTTATACATATATATATATATAATTATATATATAAATATCTATTATTTATATATTTTATAATATTAATATATATATATATATATATATATATATATATATATATATTTATAATAATATTAATATATATAGAGAGAAGAGAGAGAGAGAGAGAGAGAGAGGATTTTTTACCTTGTGGGATTTAATATTTACCAAATTGTAGTTGATTCAGTAGTAAATTACTTATTTTTCAATTAAAACCAAAATAAAGATAAAGAAGCTAATTTTTTAAGTTAAAACCCAAAATAAGATACAGAAGCTAATTTTTTAATATTAAAACACCAAATAAGATTAAAGAAGCTTCGAGATTTCCGTGTACGGTTACGTACACCTTCTTCGGGAGACTGAGTGGCTATTATACTGTCGAGGAAGGCAAGGATCCAGGAAGGATTTTGGTTTGGTTGTTGTTCAGTTTTTAATTGATGAAGAGAAAGTATTTTGATGAAAGAATTATAGAATTTTTGTAATATTGCGAGCTCTATATTCACCTATTAGTTTTATTGAGTTATTTTAATTGTAAATGTATATGATTTATTATCTTTCCCTTTTTTGAGTATTATTTTGTGGTTTTTTTAATATAGTGATGTTGTTTATGTTTATGTTGTGATTTGCTTGTTTGTCTTTGTTGGGCCAGTTGCAGGCGAGTTTTAAGTGTCTTTGTTGTGTTTTTTGTTTGTGTTGGCAGGTTCTTCTATGGAGATCATTGGTTACCTATGTAAACAGAGGGGCAATTGAAGCAAGGGATTTGGAACGCAGTGAGTAAGGAGGGTTATGGGAGGTTGGTGGGATTTGAGGGGGTGTTTGAGAGTGAAAGAATTGTTTTGAGGGAATATGATTGATTTGGTAAATGTTGTTTTGTGTTTGATTAGATTTTGTACGGTAAGGAGAAAGGTTTTTGTGTGTTGATGATGGTATTGGGGGGGTGGTGGTATTTTTGTTTGGCTTTTATTTTTTATATAGGGGGGATAATTTAAATTTGTGAAGGTAGAAAAAGGAGTTTTGTTTTTAATTGTCTAAGATGATTAGGGGAACGATACGGAGTGGCGGATGTATTGGGCTTGTTAGCGGTTGCTATATTTTTATTTCTTGAGTTGAGATGGGAAATACCAGTGATGTGAATGATGGTTTGGGGATGTTTTGTTTTCTGTAACTGAAAAAGGTGTTGTGTTGAGAATTGTGCAAAGATTAATAACATTATCAATTCCTGTAGCCAATTTTTCCTCATCAATCAACCCATTTGACGTGAAAGATGAACATTTGATGAAATCTAGAGTAATTTTCTTTGGAATATGAAAAGACGACAATAAGTAATCTGCAATTCTTACCATTTCGATCCCAATTAAAGAGAACAAATGCCTTTGAACTAATCTAACAAACACTGGGTTATAACTCATTAATATGTCATCTACTACACTCTGGAGGATCGTATTCCAATTATCATATACGGAAGGGTCCGTCAGACAGTTTGGGGACAAAGTAAATATTTGTCCTCTTAGAGCATGATGACTTATAAA
>JABUQX010109016.1:0-7500 GCA_015478945.1 Trachelipus rathkii
CCCATTTAACTGGGAAGTCAGAGGCATGCCATGATGGCATTATCTAAGGGTTATAATAATTATATAGCTAGTTAAGTCTGAGATCTACTCCCATATCCCTCTTAGCTCCCACTTATATATGCACATGAAATTGTGGATGAGATTGGTAAAGTTAAGAATTGAAAGGTATAGATTAAACAATTAATGTTAAAAAATTAGGAGAAAGGAATAATGTAGTACCTCCTTATATATTCATATAGATTTTAACTCAGTATTTCTATAGTTCATAAATTCTTTAGTTGGTGTTACAAATATGGACATCTAGTGTTATATATCTTATAAGCGTTTATATTTCTAGTATTTGATGGTATGTCATGCTCTTGTCACTTTATCATTACACTTGTATTGTTCTTCATTATGTTTTCAGTGTATATTCGGAACTTCATTGCTTTTCCGGTATTTGTCTGTTCCTCCTTGCGACGCGCCCGCCCATTGCTAGCTGGTCATTGTGTTTCAGTCTTAGTGACCGTGACTCAACCATACTACGTGAGGCTGAATAGGAGAGACAGTTTGGACATTTCATTTTTCTTGTTGCCCTACTTTCTTTTCTCTTTTTCCATTAGTTCGCCTTTTTGAGTTGAGTAATTATATATAGTGCAAATTTTTTTGACCCAGGTTGACAGGCGAAGTAACTTTCTTCAATATAATAATATATTTTGTTTAAATATATAATATAAATATATATATATAAGTTGTATATTCTATTAATTATAAGTATATATGAACTTAAGTATAATATATAATTTAACTATATTATATACATTGGAGATCTATACAGCTATATAATATATAACCTATATAATATATATAACCTATATATATATATATATAATATATATATGCTAAAGTAAAACATATAAAATCCAAGTATGACGACCTACTTTCAAACATGCTCGCGCGGTCCATTCGATTGGACTTCGCCCAAAATGAGGTTGCAGGCGTTTGGTGCTGTTTCTTCATACATAACTTACTCTTACAATGATTGCACAGTCACTGAAACCATTTATATCATTACTAATAGCTTACTATCTATAACTATATTAATATCTCTTATCTCTATCTAACTCTATCTTACTCTCATATCTCTTAAATACTATATTATCATCATATCTTATACTCTACTTACTCTATATAATCTATCTATATCTTTCTTCCTATCTATCTTCTATATCTATTACTATTTACTATTACTATCTTATAATTCTATATTCATATATATATCTATATAACATATATATTTACGATATATACCTTATATATATAAGTTCTAGATATTTGCTCGAATCATTTGAAGAATTCCATAATTTTGCAGGTATTTTTATCAATAAAACAAGGAAAATTAAAGTAATGAAAGGTAAATTTATACATTCTAATTAGAATTTTTTAAGATAATTTATACCCGACAATATTCTTACAACCATTGAAAAGGAGATTAATATATATATATATTATATAATATATATAACTCATATATTATATACTACTCTATATTATATATTCTTATATTTAGTTACACTTCCTACTATAAGTATATATAATACTATATACATATCTTATACCTACTACATATATATATATATATATATATATATATATATATATATATATACTATATAGGTAGTATAAGTAGTATATATCTCTATATATATATAAGTTATTATATATATATATATAAATAGATTCTATATGATATATATATATACTACGTATATATATATATATATATACATATATATATATACTTATATATATGCGCTATATACTATTATATATACTATATACTCTACCTAATATATATGATATATACGGTCACAATTCATAGTACCAGAGGGAGAATGCTATTTTTGGGGTACCATTTTTATAAACATTCTGAAACATTTGAATACAATATTTTACTTAAGCTAACGCGCGCTATGATTAAGCGTGAGGCTTTTTGATTTGAGTTACGATTTTTTGGTTAGATAGGCATTTCTATTCAGACCATTAATTCTGCATTACGATAATTTTTTAATGAAATTCCTATTTAAGAGTATGATTTATTAATAATGATAATATAATAATAATAATAAGTAATAATAATAATAATATAATAATAATATAATATATAATAATATATAATGAATAATAAATAATAATAATAATATAATAATAAATAATAATAATAATAATAAATAATAATAAGGAAATAAGCTAGCTTCATTAATGTAAATCTGAGAAAGGCAGAACCTGAAAGTAAAAAAAAAAATATATTTGGAATCCCAGCGAAATTTTGAGGTTTTTTATGTTTTTTTTTTGTGGAAAATTTTTGTCGGAAAATATTTAAAAAAAAATTTTATTATGACAACATTTAGGGGCATCGAGCAAAGACGGGGGCCCAGAGGGAGGGGAGAGTCCACGTCGTAACATGGGAGGCAGAGAGAAACCGATAATGAATCTTTGGGTTTACTATGGTATTCCTTTAGTTAAAAAAAATAATATTTTTATTCACATTTAATTTGGTATTAATTTAGAGTAAAGTAATATCAGAGAATAAATAGGGAAAATACAATTTTTTTTTTTTTTTAAGATTTAAAAGCAAAATAAAAGAAAAAAAAAATAAAAATAAAAAAAAATAAAAAAAATAAAAAAGCAAAATTAAAATAAAATGAAAAAATAAAATAATAAAAAAAATTACAAAAGTACAGAAGAATTGTAGGGGCTGCATTTATAACGAGTTAAAATGTGTCCAGCATTTAAGAAAACATGATATATATAATATATATATATAGTATATATATATATATATCTGATATATATATATATATAATATATATTTATATATATATATATATTTATATATATTATAATATATAATTATTATTTCAGTGTATGCTTATTTAGAGGGAAGACAGTTTTTAAAATAATTACTGCACTTCCATACACGTTAATTATAATCTCATAGAATTTAGTACCGTTTTTAATGTTCAAGTATTTATGCCTGAACTTAATCCTAGAAATTTTCACCTATATATAGCCGTATATATATATATAATATACCTCCTATATTATATATACTAATTATACATTATATATATATACTATACTATATATATATATAACTATATACTATATCCCTATAACCCTTATATAGTACTACTACTATACGCCCATTTAGTACCCATATATTATATCTAATTAGAATAACTTTAATAATAAAGTAACTACTACGAGATTAGATATAAGAATAACAATATAAAATATAATAACTAATTTTGTAAACTGCGGAATAACAATGAATACTAATATTCCCTTTAATCACAGTGTAAATATTTTCTTCATGAATTAAATGCGAAGACTAAAAGTTAAATTAAACCAGTAATTTTTAATAGTTCTTTAATTTCTTTTTATTTGTGAAGCGGAATGGATGAAATGAATGAGAAAATGAAAATTAATTAAAAAAGGACATTATATTTATCTATAAAAATTTATGCTAATAGGTTCAACTACTATACTCCTACTATATTATATATATATATATATATATATATATCATATAATATCTATATATATATATATATTAATATTATATATATTAAATAGTATATATTATATATTATATATATATATATATATCAGAAATTGGAGTCCTTGGGAACCTTTAAGTAAATTAATACTAAGGAGCAAAGAATATTATGATTCAATTATATTTATACAACGGCTTAATTAGTATTAATCACTAAATATAAACATCTTCCGCGTAGCAAGTTTATAAAAAAAAATGTCACACGATATTTATCATATTAAAAATTTATGAATAACGACCAAATAAAATATTAATGAGAATTGATAAAACCTAAAAAAAAGATTAGAAGCTTTCGATGTTTTCCTTTAAGTAATTTGGGTGAAAACAAAACATTAGAAATAAAAGAGAATAAATAAATAAATAATAAATAAATAAATAAATAAATAAATAAATATAAATAAATACAATAATATAAATATAATATATGTAGAATAAATAAACTAATATAAAAAAATTATTAAAAAATAAAATAAATAAATAATAAACAAAATAATAATATAATAATAAATTCACTAACTAAATAATAATAATAAACTAAATATCTATATTATATATATATACTCATATACTATATATTATTGTACTTATATTATATATATATATATATATAGGCCTATACTATCAGTATATATATATATATATATATACCTATACATATATAATATATATTATTTATATATACTTTATTATATATTTCTATATATATATATATATATATATAGTATATATAATTTATATATATATAATATATACTTTATTTATACTGGTCTTGTTATGAATACCTATATAACTATTATTTATTATCTCTACTAGTATTTATATATATATATATCTTATTATATATATATATAGTATATATATAGTATATATATAGTATATATTATATATAATATATATATATATCTATTTTTTCCTGCTATTATATTATATATAGCATTTATATAATTAACCATAGTTTACCTAATTATATATTATATAATCTATATATTATATATAAATACTACCTATTATACAATCATATTATATATATTAGTATTATATACCTATATATATTATTGTTTCTATCTATATCTCACCTAGGTATATATTTTATCCTTATATATATTTATAGAAACGAAAAGCAAAAAGAAAAGAAGGAAGAGAAGAGAGAGAGAGAGAGAGAGAGAGGAGAGAGAGGAAGAGAGAGAGAGAGAGGGAGAGAGAGAGAGAGAGAGAGAGAGAGGAGAGAGAGGAGAGAGAGAAAGGAGATAGATAGCTCAGACAATCAGAAGTGAATGAAGTCTTACGGATGTTTAAGTGGTAAGTTTTTGTTTTTTTATTATATAGAGTTCCAAATTTTACTGATCCGTAGAAGTATTTTTAAGAGTGGAGAAGCTCTGAAAGAATAAAGGGTGCTTAGTGATATCAGGTGATTATTGATGGCTGAATTCTCTGGTTGAAGTTGGGGAGATTATTTCCGAAAGGAAATAATACCCATGTGTTTGATATGCCTAGCATCTTCAGTTTTTGGCTAATTTTAACAACATATTCGACGTTACAGTCGTCAAATTTATATTTATAAACGATGTAAGACCTCAACCTCAAGCTCATGGGAATGATTTCTTTAATATTAAAGAAGCTGCCAATTGAATTGTAGTTGATACAGATTATAAGAAAACTTGACATGTTGGGAATTTTTTAAAGATGTTTCTAATACTAAAGTGAAGATTGTTTGAAAGTGCGTCCATTACGTAAAGAAACCGAACCTGAACAAAAAATTAAGGAACATCATGAGTAGTATTTTTAGGGCGGTAGGTGTTATAGAGAAACGTAGAAACTAGTTTATCAAAAGGTTAAGGGAAAAGGGCAAATTAGTAAATTTTTGGAGAAATGTAGTGCTTCATGGAGAAACTTCCAATCGGAAAAATAAGAAAGCTCTGTGCAGTGCCCGGACTGAACGTTTGAAAATTTTATGATGAAAGGAAAGATAGAATAAAGAAATTAGTACAATTAAAGTATTAGTGAGAATTGCCACCGATAAAAAGAAGTAGCAAATCAAGAAGGATGGAATTAAAATGTTAAGAAAGTAAGTGAATCCATTAGATCAGTTTCCAAAAAAAGAAAAATTAATGCTGTCATGTTTTTTTTTTTTTAATAAATAAAACCATGGAATGGCAACTACACGATTAGGTTCGGAGAAACTAGAGGGAGGCCCTTAAATAGCAAATAAAACAAATACAAAAAATCACACACTTGGGAAGTTGAGGCTCCAAGGTTAATGGGGTTTTGGTGTCATAAAAATTTTAGACCTGTTTCTGAAATGAAAGTTTTTGTTTTATAAACATTTTGAAATTCGAAGATCCCTAAATAACTATTTCCACTTGTTGAAAATCAATCTAACCTATCAAAATTACACTATTATTACATTAGCAAAATGAGCTTGAGACGTTAATGACAGGAACTTAACTCTGTTTAATTTCAATTCTATAAATTATCATTTAAAGAAGGAGTGTGCCATATGTGCAAAATGATGATGTTTGTAACATACCGTGTTTCATGATTTGGAGTCTTATGAATTTTATAAAATTTATGCCTAAAGCTTATCATGTAAATCTAATGCTAATTATCATATTATGGTTATCTGTTTAAATCAAACTGATTATAATAATTAATTTGATACTTATCCTTAAATAGAACCATATATATCTTCTTAACATTCATAAATTAAAATCATTTCTGGTGATTTACAACGTTACATCAGTTGTAATAGATTTCAATCTAATTTAATAGATGAGATTGTGATCTTGCTTCCTAACATTTGTATCAGAATGCTCAACCTCAGTAGCCTGAGAAAGAATACTCGTATTCTTGAATCATCCCCTTTGGAGATTACAATATTCTATAACCGCTCAAGATCTTCAGCATCCTTATCTTATTCCCTGACATTCTTCCTCTCGGTTTCTCACAATACTTATACCCTGCGTCCTGTTCATTCTTCAGTCCTACCCCGCAGGAAGACCCAAGACCTACGGTCCAAGGAGTTTTGAAACCTTCGTGTTGTTAACTGGTCGGACTTCTGGCGGTCGTAGCTTCTTTGATTTCCCATGGATATGACTACTCTTCCGTGGGAAGGATCCCTCGGAGCCTCGGAGTTCATTACCGAAGTGATTCTCTTTGGCATGGGGCGAGTATTCCATATTATTTCCCTTCAACTATACCTTACAAACCTTGGTTTAATTCTGCTTGTTCTCGTGTTGTTCTCCCAGGGACATTAACCTTCAGGATTTCGTCTTTTAACAGACTCACGCAATTTATATCTCATCCCGGAATCATGCAAATATTTATCTGGTGACACTAAAAATCTTTTCTTCGTAGAAAATGCGATAATCTTTTTGGTTCCCCTTCCTCTCATCCTTTCTGACATTTGGCAAAAAATGTTAGCTCTAATTCCACTTCTTCCTATTTCCCTCCTCTAGTATCTTCCGACAGCACAATTGCCGTTTTACCTTCCGATAAAGCTGAACTCATCGCCAAACTTTGCCTCTAATTCCACCTTACAAGATTCGGTTTATTCCTTCTTCTCCACTACCTCCACACACATCCATATCCTACACTCTGATATTGTAATATCTTCTAAATATGTTTTTGCACACTCTGAGTTTAACGCTAAGAATGTTTACGGTCTCTGACTGGTATTCTCCTGTGGTTCTGAAACTTGTACTTCCGAGCTTGCCCTTGCCTTAGTAACTGTTTTTCCTGTCTTCTCTTCGACTTTTCATTCTGCTGAAAACCGTGCGCTTATACAGTATCTATCTTCTGTCCGTTTTAACCTTTGTTATTGTTAAAATTTTTCGAATTTTAACCTTAAGAGGGGATTGATCAATAATTTTCTCGGGCGTAAGCTAATTTTAACGCCACCC
>JABUQX010109016.1:15000-19870 GCA_015478945.1 Trachelipus rathkii
AAGAAGAAATGCATGGAATGTAAAGTAGAGGAAGACGGAGAAAGAAAAAAGAAGAAGGAATAAGAAAAAGTCTCATGTGTCGGAGCAAATGAGCCAAGACCGAGCAAATGAGCCGGAGCCAGAGTCGAAGCCGGAGTGAAAATTTGACAGCAAACACATAATGGATCAAATGTGGTGTCCTGATATATGTTTACAAGGATGTAGACCAGTATTTTGAGGGTTTCAGAACCATCATTGGTGTCTGAGGACCCCAGAAGGGGGTCTCGACTGAAAAAAGAAGAAATGCATTAATGAAAAGCAGATGGAAGAAGGAGCAAGAAGAAGGAATAAGAAGAAGTCTCACGTGTCGGAGCAAATGAGCCATTGTGGGAGTCGGTGCCGGAGGTGGTGCTGGAGAATGTGCGGTACCGTGTTAGCAAAGATACGCTTAGCACCATAATATTGGTATCGATGTATATATTTACAATGACGTAGAACTCGAATATGATAGTTTCAAGTTCCTAATGAGTGTCTGTAAGCCCCTAGGAGAGGATTACCAGCCGAAAAGCACAGAAAGAGTGGCTGAGGAGAGATACACAGAGTGCGTAAGAGAAGAACGATGACGAAGGATGATGATTCCAGAAGAATCAGAAATGGTATGGTCCCCATATGAGAAGGGGACCAAACCCCAAAAATGGGGTTATACCCTTTAAAATAAAATTTCAAAGGGAATTCAGCTATTAATTTCATTACGAACAATATGGCAATCTGAATATTCCACAATATATATATATATATATATAATATTATATATATATATATATATATATATATATATATATATATATATATATATATATATATATATATATATATATATATATATATGAAACTTAACACAACGATCTTAAGTGATATTTTTTAGACGATCACTCTAGCATCAGCCGTTGCACAAAATATGAAACTTGGGGCAATTATACATCCCCTCTCTAAGTATTCGCTGTTCAACCGATCTTTCATAATACATTGGCTATCTTAATCTATCATTATCTAACCGAACCTAGCACATCAAGCTAACGCTGTCTAACATACTATCAGGCCTCCTTTAAGTTATTAATTACAGCGTCTCTCTTTCTCTCTCCCTCTCAAACTTCACAATCACATCTAAACTATCGTCACCTGATGTTACTTACATGAAGTGGTTTCATACTATGCGCATGACTCGTGTTCGTCTGTATGCTGTACATAAACTTTTATATTTCTTTGGCATGGCGAAACATTTAAATATTTCTTCAAAGTTTTTATTTTTCGTTGTGCATCTCGCACCAGAATTTATATTAAAACTAATCATTCTAACAAGAAGTCCTCATTTTTAAAGTTTCTCAATTATATGACGTCACTGCATAAGAGACTGCAATTGGTTCATTACATCCAATCACAGTTACGGATGACGAATATACATCTGATATACGGAGTCTAGGATATTAGTTTGCTAATGAGTGTCATTGTGCAAAGTATGCTCTCATCGGTTGATGATAGGTAAGTATTATATATATATATATATATATATATATATATATATATATATATATATATATATATATATATATATATATATATATATATATATATATATATATATATATATATATATAACTGTTATTTATTCTTGCTATAGGCATTATTTGATATTACTTATTATTCACACAACACACGCAAACATTGATTATAGAAACCAACCTTACTCAATCTTATCAACACATGAATGCTATTTCTATAACGATTGCATAGGTGTGGCGTTTTCTAAACGCTCTGGGTTTAATGTTTACATTTTCACATTTAATATTTAAATCTCACTTTCTTTTGTATTCGTTAACTAATATATTTTACTGTACATGCGGAAACAATCATATTGCATTTAAAGTTTTATTTTGATTGTTAGGTTTTTATTTTTACATTTATTCTTTGTTAAATATTTTATTTATTTTATAAGTTTAATTAGATTCTATTTATTTATTTTTATTTTTTATTTTCAATTTTTATTTTCAAATATTATTATTTTAAAACTTTTATTTAAAAAAATTAAATTTTTAAAAATTTATGAAAGATTCTATGTTTTACTAATTTTTTTAAAATTTTTTATTAAAAATATATATAAACAATAAATAAAAATAGGTTTTTGAATAAACATAACAAAATTATTAAAAACATTATGTTTTAACTAAATTTCCATTCTTTTTTATTAAAAATATCAATTAATCAATAGATCAATAAATCAAACTCTAACCAAACACCAACCCAACCTCTCCATCAGCCGTGATCCATTGATTAAGTGATTAAAGTCCTAGTTTAACTTAGTTATTTGTAAGAGTATTACATAAATTCTTAAAAATATTTTGTTTTTACTAAATTTTCATTACTTTTTATTACAAATATCAATTAATCAACAAATTAATAGATCAAACTCTAATCAAACACATACCCCAGCCCCTTTCTATCATCTGTGATCCATTAAGTGATTAAAGTCATATTTAAGTATCAATGTTGCATAAACATTGCATAAAAATATTTTTTTTAGGTATGCTCAAACAAAATTTATTAAAATATTTTATGTTTACTAAATCTTTTTTATATTCTTTTAATGTTTAAAACATAAAAATATTAATTATTCACTTACATTTCCGTTATTCATTCAACGTTAACTAAAAATATAGCAAAGGTTCTAAAATTCTATAAATAAACTTACCATAAAAACAAGATCTTTGAGCAAAGAATATATTTTTGTTATATAATTGCTTAGCATAGAATATACTAACAAAAATTTATCTAATGTTTTATTTTAGCATATATTTTAGGAAGAGACTTTAAAAATCAGATGACCTTTAATATGTATTACAAATATTATGCAGTAGTATATATGTTTATAACAAAAATAATAATAATTAATAATATATCAATGTTATTTTAACATTGACATAGTAATATTTAACAATACTTAACATTTATCATAACCTAACCTATCGATCGTACAGAGCAAAGAATAAATGCTATCATAATAAAGTAACAAAGTTAACATAACATTGCCTAAAGTAAGACAAAGTATCATAACATACCTAACATAACCAACATGTGAATTAACTACAAACACAACAAAGGTTTAGAATCAATGAAGTTTTAAACTTTTAACATTATCAAAGTTAACAGCTTAGCAACAGTAAAGTATCTAACATCATCAAGCAAAGCTCAACCTAACCCTATTTATCTATCATATCTTTATCACATCAATAGTAATTCAACATTAACATTGTAATATTTAACAAAACTTTACAAAATTTATCATAACCTAACTTATCTATCATACTGATCGACGAATAAATGCCAGAATAACAAAGTTTTAACATCGACATAGCTAACATAACAGTATCTGAACGGAGATCATAACCTATCAAATGAAATCTAACATACCTTACGTACAATAAACTGCTTTCATTAACAAAGTTCTTTGCTTATCAACGGCAAAGTAACTAACAATACTTAACACTACATAACCTATTCCTATATTTCTAAAGTATCTATAACATATCAATGTTAATTTTGCAATAACAATAATATTTATAAAAGATAAGTAGTAGTGGGCAGCTAACCCAACAACCACTGACTCTGTAGTCGCCTTCTACGACACGCAGGGCATACTCTGTGGGCAATTCTTTATCCCCCACACATAGGGATATAAGTTAATGTCTGTAAGGTTTTGTCTGTAAGATCAGTGTGTATTTGAATGCAAAAGAGAAAGGAGAATCATTGGGCACTGGATCATCATGGGAAACCCCACAACCTCAACCATAACCGACTTTACACAAAAACCCCCCCCCCCCTCCAAAAAAAGGGGCGGAAGGGGGGAAACTTTCCGGTCTTGCTTTTTTTTCCACAACAGCGCGCCAAAAATCTCCCAGCTCACCTCACTCACCTCACTCACTCCAGCTCACCCTCACCGCTCACTCACTCACTCACTACATTGGTTATCATAAAATGACTCCACTCCACTCAGCTGCAACTCACTCACTCATCACTCACTCACCTCACCTTCACTTCCACCAATTCACCACTCACTCACTCACCTCACCTCACTCACTCACCTCCTCACTCGGACTCACTCACCATCCACTCACTCACTCACTCAACCTGCACTTCACGCTGCACTCTACTCACTCCACCTGATTCACATACACTTCACTTCCACTCACTCATCTTCAACTCATCTTCACATTCTTTACGAACTCTCAGCTCACTCACTCACTTCACTCACTCCCTGCTCTTCTACGAGAAATGTCACTACAAGGCACTCGATACATTCTCACGTCACCTGTTAACCAACTCACACTACCCATCTATCTCTACCCAGCCGCGGTGACATTGCACCACTTCCAACTCACGCCTCCACTCACTCCACTACTACTACCACTCACCTCACTCACTCACTCACTTCACTTCTTCTCCTCTCTCATCTCTCTCTTCTCTCTCTGTTTACGAACATACTATATATATATAGCTATATTACATATATACTATACCGTTCCCCTACGGATATTGACTATACTAATATATTAATATATATATATATATATATATAATATATATATATATATCAATCACTGAACAAAGCACACTATATTCCTAACATGTAAGTATACACCTTAAAAACCCTTAGACATAGTCTTCAATAGGCGCAAAAAAACATTATAAATTCATAACGCAATACAAACACGTTTTGTGACTTGAAATCTCAAATGACTCTTTCTATACGTTTCCATCTGAGCTTTGTTTAGGGCTCTATATATAAAAGTAAGTCGTAAAAACGATTCCTTTCCTTTATGGCCTTATTGTATGGACG
>JABUQX010109018.1:12500-15000 GCA_015478945.1 Trachelipus rathkii
TTACTGTAAAGAATAACGGAAAGATATATTTCGTATGACAAAGATAATATTGTCGCGTTAAAAATAAAGTTTTATATCTATTTATTAATTTTAGTATAATGTATTTATTTATATTTTTGTTTATTTTTTGAAGCATAATTTACCTCTATATAAATTTTGAGTATTAAAAATTATGACTTCAAAGTTAACAGCATAATTTTTGTAAGCCACTTTCTGATGGGTGGAGGTTGGGGAAAGTGGATGGTGAGATGTGTGCGAGTTCAACAGGGTAAAAACTGCTATATATATATATATATATATATATATATATATATATATATATATATATATATATATATAGTAGTATATATATATATATATATATATATATATATATATATATATATATATATATATATATATATATATATATATATATATATATATATATATATACTGTATAATTTTGTATTTAAATCAGTGTTAGAGTGTGCATCCGCGCGGGGATGTGACATTAACTATTCGCATCCGCGGATAAAAATCTGACATCCGATATCACTAATATATATATATATATATATATATATATATATATATATATATATATTCATATATATATATATATATATATATATATATATATATATATATATATATATATATATATATATATATATATATATATATATATATATATATATCACAATGGATGGTTGCTATGGCGACTTCAAGGAAACTATGGACACCGTTCTAGATTAATTTTTGTTTCCCTCATGATAGTTATTCTACTTATTGAAGAGTCTCATTTATTCATGTATTGAGTACAGTTCTTAGTTCCTATTGTTTTTGGACAACCTCGCGTAAAAGGCTAAAAAAAAAATTGATAATCTGTTCCATACTGTCTAACTACCTTGAGACTCTTTATCTTTGCAACAATTTGTTGACACTTTGCCTTATATTTATCTGTAATAAAAGTTGCTAAAGGGAAATGAAGATATGAAGATTCACATTCCACCTCTTTTGCTACTCCCTTATACAGCACAATGTCTGCAGGTTATTGATTCCAATTTTGTGGGATAGTGGCTATACCACTCATGTATAGATAGATAGATAAATAGATAATACATACATACATACATACATACATACATACATACATGCATACATACATACATACATACATACATACATACATACATACATACATACATACATACATACATACATACATACATACATACATACATACATACATACATACATACATACATACATACATACATACATACATACATACATAGTTAGATAGGTAGTTAACTTGCTAGCGAATATACATACATACATACATACATACATACATACATACATAGTTAGATAGGTAGTTAACTTGCTAGCGAATATATTAATAGATACATGTTTGAGCTTTAAAATGTGTAAAGTTACCTCTAATGCTTCGAATGAACAATAAATCAACGTAATCATATTTCACAGCAAGTCGTATGATTTATGCTTCGGATCAAAGAAAATTAATTAAAATTTCGATAAATTGTAAAAAGTCTTAAAGCTTTGAATTAAAATTATACATGTTAGCGAAAATAACAGTACAATTAATAACTTTTGTAATAATAATAATAATAATAATAATAATAATAATAATAATAATAATAATAATAATAATAATAATAATAATAATAATAATAATAATAATAATAATAATAATAATAATAATAATAATAATAATAATAATAATAATAACAACAATAATAATAATAATAATAATAATAATAATAATAATAATGATAATAAATAATAATAATAATAATAATAATAATAATAATAATAATAATAATAATAATAATAATAATAATAATAACAACAACAACAACAACAACAACAATAACAACAATAAATAACAACAATAACAATAATAACAACAACAAATAACAATAATAACAACAATAACAATAAATAACAACAATAAAAAATAATAATAAAAATAACAACAACAACAACAACAACAACAATAAAAAAATAATAATAACAACAACAACAACAACAACAACAACAACAACAACAACAACAACAACAACAACAACAACAACAACAACAACAACAACAACAACAAGAAGTACAAGTACGAGTACAATTAATAAAGTAATAGTAATAGTAAAAGTAATAATAACATTTCTCAAATATTTAAACGATATTCTTTATGCATGTCAATCTATCATATAAAAAATTAAATTTTCAAGGATAAGGATACAAACATTTATTTTAATATGTAAATTGTTATTATTAAAATTTTTAAAAATATTATTATTATTATTATTATTATTATTATTATTATTATTATTATTATTATTATTATTATTATTATTATTATTATTATTATTATTATTATTATTATTATTATCATTATTATTATTATTATTATTATTATTATTATTATTATTATTATTATTATTATTATTATTATTATTATTATTATTATTATTATTATGATCATCATTATTATTATTAT
>JABUQX010109018.1:32500-55000 GCA_015478945.1 Trachelipus rathkii
ACTGATAAATAATGTAAAATTATCTAACTTTTCCAAGAATAAAAACTCCAATAAGAGTTTTACTTAAAACCCAACGAAAAGAACTAGTTCGTCTCCAAAAAGAACGCCAACGATGAAAAAGGAGAAAAGAAACAGTCAAAAACAGAAAGCTCCAAGAAGAAGACTGAAACGAACTACAAAATCCAACGTTTGAAGTGGAGGAGTAGTTCAAAGATAGCAAAACTCTTTCACTTTATATATATATATATATATATATATATATATATATATATATATATATATATATATATATATATATATATATATATATATATATATATATATATATATATATATATATATATATATATAGTATATATAGTTTAAGTTTGTCTTTGTTTGTATTCCTTTAACATGGAATTTTAATACAGTTTATGATTTAATGATTGAAAGCAATTTTTTTTTCAAATTGTTAAAAAATTAATTTTGGTTTAAATAAATCATTATACTTTACGGATCGCCAAGGCAATCCATTTTTTTCATTGTCAAGGCAATCGTTTCCTGATTGCCAAGACAATCATTATTTATTTTTAAAATCTCTTTATTGAAATTTTAAAGACATAAAATTATATCAATATATAAAAGTTGTTGTTAAATCGTTCGCGGGCAATTTTGCAATAATCAACATATTCACTATATATATATATATATATATATATATTACATATATATATATATATATATATATATATATAGTATATATATTATATATATATATGTTATATATATATATATATATATATATATATATATAACTACATATATATATATATTATATATATATATATATATATATATGTTATTATATATATATATGAGATAGCATATATATATATATATATATATATATATTATATATATATGAATATATATATATATATATATATATATATATAACATATATATATATTACATATTATTATATATATATATATATATTATTATTATATATATATATATATTATATATATATATATATATATATATATATATATATATATATATATATATATATATATATATATATATATATATATAACAAAATTTATTTCTCTCTAAGGTCTTTTTAGCGTCAGACATTATATAATTAATTTTACTTTCAACATAGATAAATAAAATGCAAATTTAAATATTTAAATGTAATTATCATTTGCTAATTTAGGCAATAAAATTTAATTTCCTTTCAACAATTTTGTTAGTCTCACTATCATCATTATTAAATTTCTTTCTCATTTGATTTCATTACTCATAAAAGTAATTTTCAGGAGATAGGAATTTTAAGTTCGCATTCAAATAGTTTTTATCAGGGCAGTAACTGAGCCTGTAAATATTTTTTTTAGCCCATTCTGGTTCTGGCTCCGGTTCCGGCTCCGGCTCCGGCTCCGGCTCCGGCTCCGAATCCGGCTCCAACTCCGACCCTGTCTTTACTATTGAAGAATTTCTTAGCTCCGGCTCCGGCTCCGGCTCCGGCTCCACTATTTAAGAATTTATAGGCTCCGACTCTGGCTAGACCAACTAAAAATTTTTAGACCTGGTTCCGGTGCCGAACTCTTTTAACTTAAAGTAAAAAAAATAATAATAATTTTCGTTACTGATCCACCCGTTAAAAAAAATTATAATCCGGCTCCGGCTCTGGTTCCTCCCAAAATCTTGCTATTCCGCGGCCATGGTTTTTATTCTCAAAATTTGAAAATAATTCGTCGTTACTTATATATTTTGTCAATTAAATCTTTATTATTTAAATATAAAGGTAAACAAAAATATTTGAATTGGAGAACTTATATTTTGTTATATATATATATATATATATATATAGTATATATATATATATATATATATATATATATATATATATATATATATATATATATATATATATATATACATATTATATTTTATGTGGTATTTAAGCAATGGTAATTAAAGAAATATATATATATATATATATATATATATATATATATATATATATATATATATATATTATTATATACATAGCTACATATATGTTATATTAGCATATATATATATTATTATACATATATTATATATATATATATATGTATATATATATATTACATAAGTATATATATATGCTGCAAACTGCAGCAATCAGTTTAGTAAAGTTAAAAATCCTCTAACGTATTGACATGCATGTGATCCGACCCCGCAGATGAGGTGTATGTTGTAAACAGCCGGCACATTTATGAAAGCTAAAAAGACTTCTTCAATACTTCCGTGATAAATGACAATTCACCACCATATCGATCAGACATCCCTCCTGCTCACACCGGGCGTAGGGTCAGTGGGTCAAACATGGCGCGACAGGTGAGGGAATACTAAACCCGGGGCATAGCAAATACATAAATGTTGCAACCTACAATCAGTTTTAGTAAAGTTATGCCCCGAGTTTAGTATTCTCACTCATGCGCGATACCCTCGTTTGACCATACGCAAGAGAGTGAGCGAGGAGTTCGGCATATTCTGGATCGATAAGTGGTGAAGGAATTTTTCATTCATCATTTATAGTATTGTCGAGTTCTTTCTTTAGCTCAGCGGCGTAGCGGTCAAACGCATGCATGCTCATTCTGCAAGGGTCCAGGATCGAATCCCGCATCGCAGAAAATAAAGTTTAGGGTTTTTAACTTTGTTATATATATATATTATATATATATATATATATATATATATAGTTATATATATATATATATATTTATATATATATATATATATATATATATATATATATATATATATATATATATATATATATATATATATATATATATATATATATTTTACAGCTGTCACCACCACTCACGGGCAGAGCCCTATTCAAGGAGGGGGTGTTGCACACCTCAGAATTGAACAACTAACGCAAATTACGCAGATAAACGTGCATATGCAGGTTTTGAAGTGGGGGAGATTAAATTCAGCAGGAAACACAGAAGATGAAGAGAATTCCACAGAACAGAGGTGGCAGGGAAGAAAGGAAGCACTGCAGCGAACTAGTCTGGAGTTACCACACAACACAAATCTCATGCGCAGACACAGCACCCCCTTGTGCTACGATGGCGACGTAAAAGGTGGTGGTACGCGGGTGATAAGTTCCTCGAGCACCTGCAACTACGGTACCTATAGAAAAGAGATAAAGCACCACATCATGCCGCAAAAGATAGAGGATCATGAACTGGAAAGTACGAACAATTATAAGCCTTTTTTTGGCCTTGACTCGACCCTATAAAAGCCGGTGAAACCAGAGCCCCCCAGATATGTAGAGCAGTAATTCATACAAAGCAAGGCGGAGGCCCCGGGACATAGCTGAGTAACTGAGAGAGGAAAAAAAGTCTCGCAGTTCAAACAGAACTCCTAGTTTCTTTTGAGGCCGCCCTAGCAAACAGTTGTGGTGTGAGGTTTCCAAGATACTTTTGGTTAATGTTAAGGCCAAGGATGTTATATTGTCAACAGGAGAGACGAGAGAACTGTCGAAAGATATAGAATAGAAGGTGTCTTAGAGAGGAGATTTGTAGAGTTGAGTTTTTTAAAGAATTGAATTTCACAAGGTTGAGACGACCTCTATCCGGAAATTCTATCCAGATCAGCGCGAAATAGAATCGAAAGATTAAGACGAGGCAATTTAGAAGTAAAAAGAGGGAGCAGAATTGAAATAAGTTGAAGAATGAAGGGTCGAGTCATCAGCATATAAGTGGATAGAGTTAGATGTGCAGGTGAGAAGATCATTAATGAAAAGTAAGAATAAAGTAGGAGATAAGACAGAACCCTGAGGAACACCACTATTGACAGAAAAGGAAGAAGAAGTCGCCCCATCAACAACAGCCGATATTGAGCGATTTGAAAGAAAACTAGACATAAGTAAGCAAAGAGAAAGAGGAAACCCAAAGGAGGGAGCTTGGAGAGCAGTGACGCGTGCCATACCCTGTCAAATGCTTTGGATATGTCAAGTGCCACCACGCAAGTCTCCCCGTAGTTCCTAAAAGCGGAAAACCATAAATCGATTAAATAGAGCATAATGCCAGTAGACCTCGAGCGCCGAAAGCCATACTGGCGATCGGAAAGAAGTGAATGAGATTCCAGATGATCTAAGAAATGAGAGTTTCAAAGATCTTAGATAGAATACAAGTGAGAGCTATAGGGCGATAGTTAGAAGGATCAGAGCGGCTTCCTTTTTTCGGAATAGGTTGGACATGTGCGTGCTTCCAACACTGAGGGAAAGTGTTAGTATTGAGACATAGAGAGTATAGTTTAACGAGGGGAGGGGCCAGCACGGAAGCACACTCCCTCAAAACACGGGGTGGAATGTCATCCGGGCCACCCGCCTTCCTAACGTTCATAGATTTCAGGAGCCCATGCAAACGATCAAATGATATCACAGGCAAAGGCATAGGACACCTGAGAGGAGAAGGAGTAGGAAAAGGAATGTCATAATCGTCCAGGGTTGAGTTGGAGGAAAATAGGAGGAAGAAGAGATTGGCCTTTTCAGTTGGAGAATTATCCACAGAAATATCAGATCGAATAAGAGGAGGAAAGGTAGAATTACAGAAGTTGTTGGAAATGTTTTTGGCAAGAGGCCAGAAAGATTTGTCATTAGGAGAACCAAGGAGGTTAGCGCACTTTCGTTTGATAAAAGCTCGCTTTGCTCGTCGAAGAGTATCCCTGCAACGATTTCTAGCTGAATGAAAATTAGCAAGAGTGATAGTGATTTTTCCACTCCACACCCGAAAGGCACTGTCTCTAGCCTGAATGGCCAGAGAAAAGCGCGATCGAACCATGGATTGGAGGAGAGAAAGATTTAAGTCGAAGAAGGAATGAACCTGCTCATCCCATCAACGATTACAGTCCCACCTTATCGGCAGATGCTGAAGCGTCCACCAGAGTCAAAGCAGTCATTCCAATTTGTAGGCGTAGAAGCAACGCAACGCAATGCCCCCCAATCGGCCCATCAAAGTGCCAGAAAAAAACGAGTAGGGCAGAATGGAGCTGTTGGAGAGAAAGTATTAAATTAAGCGATATAAGGTTGTGGTCAGATTTAGTATTAGAAATTAAGAAGGTTGTGTATTTATAAAGAGAAGGACTAGTGGTGAAACATAGGTCAAGTGTGTTCAAGAATTGATTGGGACGATCCGGAATGTGTGGGTTCTTTAATTAGTTGCTCCAGATCGTTGAGAATACTAAATGATTCAGCCTCCTCCCCACCTAAATCAATATGAGCTGTGGGGAACCATTCAGTGTTAAAAAGACAAAATCCCCTAAATAGAGGACCTCAGTATTTAGATGAGAAGAAGATATAACAGTCTCGTGAGAAGTAGTAAGATATTCAAAAAAGGCGTGAAAATCTGTTCTGTTAGGAGAACAGTAGTAGAAGCACAAGATTATTGTAGTAGAAGGAAGAAAGATTTGAAGCCACAGACATCGAAGTAAGGAGATTCGAGATTCTCGAGACGTGTTACAGGAGTGTTATTGTTTATATAATAGGCACAAACTCCACCCTTTAGACGGAAATGAAATAAGTTATAGTTGGATATATTAAACGAGTTAGAGTATGAATTCTTAGTTACCTGTGCTCTCAGACAAGTCCAAAGGTTAGGGTTAGAGTTAGAGAGGTGGTATTCCACGAATGCAGAGTTAGAGAAGCCGCGGATGTTGGTAAAGTCAATAGAAAGCCCGCGCCTGCGCAACGCGCCATCACACACCCTATCAATAACCACAGCAAAACAAAACAACACACAAAACAAATCATCAGACAAAAACAGGTTAAAATTGTTCACAACACTAAATATATATATATATATATATATATATATATATTTATATTATATATATAGTATATATGTTATTATATATTTATTACATATATATATACTATATATATATATATATATATATATATTATTATATATATTATATTTATTATATATTATATATATATATATATATATATATATATATATATATATATATATATATATATTATATATTATATTATATATATATATATATATATATATATATATATATATATATATATATATGTATATGTATATATATATATATATATATATATATATATATATATATATATATATATATATATATATATATATATATATATATATATATATTTATATATATCAGTGATAGAGGAAAATGCATACGTTAGTAAAAACAATGAACTATTATAAACTCTCAAAATGGTAACTCAAATATAGAAAATACACAATCTTAATAATAACCGACGTTAATGAGCAAAAAATTGCGTGATAATTTATCTTCTCCGACAATGAACTTAGATGGAATTTAAGGTAATTGTAAGTCAGGAAAGGTAATTACTATAGGTAATTTCTTTGTATATGCCTTAGTTTTGGATTTTGGTTCTCTGGAACAAAATTTTTTAAAGTAAAAATTTTGAGAAATTTCTTAAAAAAATCTTATCTTTTGGAGCTATACACAAAAAATTATCCTAAGTTAAAAAAGGGTATCTCGCCCAAACATATACGCCCTAAAATTTGAAATTGATCGGATAAGTAGTAAAAAATATGGTATAATTCATTTTCAATAAAATATAATGGTCTAAATGGTAAAGTGTGATTACGATTTTTTTTCTACTGTATTCAAAATCAACTCATTTTTTTAGTGATTGTCTATAAATAGGGCGCGATACACCTTTATTTACTAGTGAATAATATTTCTGTTTTCTAAAAACAAGTTATCCCCCAAAAGAAAATATTTTAACAAATTTCCCAAAAAATTTTTTTGAGAAAATTATGGTATCCAATTTTTTTAGATAATGGACCTATCTATGCATATCTAAAGTTTGATAGTCATTGTTAAAAGATTCTTGGAAAGATTGATTCCAAAGAATGTCAAACTGGGTTATTGCAAATTTGGAAAATCTGAAAGAATAGACATTACAGACGACAAAAAAACACCGGACAACACACGTGTTTAGAGGGGCAACAAAAGCTACATTTTGGTGAATATAGTTGGTCAAAACCTGCTGAAAATTCCAAGAATATATACTGTAAACCGGTCGGCTGAAAACTGGTTCAGGATAGGCAAGCCTCATTGCTAAAATTGGAACTAAGCCCTTATTAAATGAGTGAAAAGACCGTATTCGGCAAGAGAAATGTAAGAGAAATGAACGATATGACAACTAGCGCTTTGCCCATCATATAGTATTATTGTATATATTATAATATATATATTATATTATATATTATATATATATATATATAATATATAATATATATATATCGAAAACTACTACGGCCACCGACGGGGACGTGGATCAAAAAAATATCGCACTGTAGCTCTTATAGGTAAACACTTCTAGGGGGGCAGCTACCCCCCCTGCCCCCCCTGCAATCTATATTTTAATCTATATATATTATTTATATATATTATATAAATTATATGTATATATATTAAAGGTATAATAATATAGTATATACTAAGTTTATTATATATATAATATATATATTTATATATATATATATAATATATATTTTATTATATTATATATATATTATTATATATATATAAAATAATATACATAAACAAATAAATATATATATATATACTACTTATATAATAATAGTATATATATATATTAATATTTATATATATATATAATATATAATATAATATATAATATATATATATAATATATACATACATATTATTAATATTATATATTATACTTATATTAATATTATATTTATATATATATCTATATATATATATATAAATTTATAATATATATATTATACACAGTAATATATATATATATAATTATATCATATATATATATATATATATATATATATTATATAAATTATAGTTATTATATATATAATATATATATTATATACTTTATATATTTATATCTATTAAATATATTATATATATAATATTAAACTATATAATTATATTAATTATATATATATATAATATATATTATAATATATATATATATATATATTAATAAATATTATTATATATTATATATATATATTATAGATATATATATATTATTTATATCAGAGGGGATCCTGCACTTTTGGTACTCGTGGCTCAGCACGAGTTGACAGTTTGGCGACTTTCAAAGCTTAAATTTCAAAATGGACCGACAATATATTCACAATCTAAATGCGAAAGTATGTCAAATAAATGAAATATATTATATGAATTTCGTTAACGAAACGCTATACACTGAAAAAGGGAGAATAGCTGCTTATCAAATAATGCTTTAAACACATTAACAATAGGACTAATCCGTGCCAAAGCAATTGGCGGAGCTGAACCTGAAATTTTGTGAATATTTTTTTTATATAGCTAAATACTGTGTTCTAAGTGATTTGTATTAAAATACTTTAACTATAAATAATATTCGTAACAAAAAATATTTATATAAAAAGCTGTTAAAAGATTTTAAAATAATTACTAAAATACTTTCAAACAGCAGGAGATATAAATGATAATTTGAAACTATTATACTAAAAGTTAACGGTGAAGGTCCACTACAAATAGAACAATTTACAGTTGAGAAAAATATTTTAATAGGGAACTCAGGTAAATAATAATATAATATATTTATATAACTATATATATATATAATATATATATATATAATATATATATAATATATTATATTTATATATATTATATATTATATATATATATTATATATATATAAATATATATATATATTATCATAATATATATATATATTATATATATTAAATTATATAATAATATATATTATATATATATATATATATACTATAAAATATATAATTATAAATATAATACATATATATATAGAGAAAGACGAGAACCTACGAGAGAGAGAAGGAGAGAGAAAAAAAAGATGAGACAAGAGAAGCATAGACCGTGTAGGTAGGTATTGCGTGAGGTAATATGTAAGGGAACTAGAGTCAGCCATCTAAGATAATAATATTATATATGTTATATTAGTATAAAAAAAATATATTTTTAATCTTTGTATAAGTAGGTGCAAATACAGGGTATTATATATATAATATATATTTAAATATAGTAAATATATACAATATTAGTAGATATATATATATATATATAAACATGCATTACATGCGAAACACATATAGCTAATAATAAAATATATATATAAAGAGATTTTTAATGTGCCAGATGTATGTAGCATGACATAAATTACTAATAAATTTTTAACAAAATTAATAAAAAAGCAATTTCCACGTTAATTGTTTAACATGGTATATATTATAAAATAACTTTTTTCTTAAATAGTGTTTCGCTGTTAAAATATTTCTTATATCTCATGTTTTGAACATGTTTAGATTTGTTTATCTTTTTAAAACATAATTTATTGCACGTGACTGGAAGATAATTATATATTACTTGAATTGATTGAGAATAAAATAATAGTTTGTTGATAAATTCTATATATGTTAAACTAATTAAGTACGTTACACAATACATCCAAATATACTAATCATAATTTTTACACTGCTGAAACCTGAAAGACTTGAGGCTTGAATGGAACTGTTTTATGTCATAAGCAACCCAAATCGTACTCTGCCAGACGTAAGATACATATTATTTTATTATTATTATTATTATTATTATTATTATTATTATTATTATTAATTAATGTTTATTATTATTATTATTATTATTATTATTATTTAGTAGAAGTAGAAAGGAGGAGTATGAGTAGGTATAGATATAATTATATATATATATATATATATATATTAGTATAATATATATAATTATTATATTTTTTTTTTTTTATATATTTTGTATTTATAAGATAATTATTATATATAATATATATATATATATATATTATATATATATAATATATATTTATGTTAATATATAATAATATTATATATATATATATAGTATTTAGTATATATATAATAATATTAATTATTATATAATATATACTTAAAAGATATATATTATATATATATATATCCATTTTCAATTTTATAATTAAATTACATTAAAATCATTATTTGAATCATTATTAATTAATGTTAAATTATTGTCATGAAATTGTATTTCTTAAATTAATTTCAGACAAAAATACTTAAATAAAATCGTGATAATATATAATATATATATATAGACTATATAATATAATTTTACAAATATATAATATATAATATATATAAATTCATATATATTATATAATAATTATATATATATAGTATAATAATAATATATTATATATATATTACTAGTATATATAATAATTATAGTATATATATTATATATATATTATATTGAATATAATATATTTATATAACTAAATAATAATATATTATATATATAGATTATATATACTTATATATATATATATATATTTATATAATATATATATAATTTAATATATTAACATATATTTATATTATAATATATATTTATAGCAGTGGCATATCCAGGATTTTTTTCGGGGGGCCAGACAAAATCGATTTTATATAAATATATCGTTATATATATATATATATATATAATATATATAGATATATATTAGCTATATTATATATATATACTATATACTATATATATATATATAATATATATATATATTATATATAATTATTATATATATATATATATATTATAAAGTCACTATTTCGATGTATGTAGATTAGGGCAAGTCCAGTAAGTCTTTAAACACGCTGTATTATCTCAAGTAGGCTTTATGCCAAAATAAAATACAGTAGATCTATGATCATAGACGACTGGTAAAATTGCACATTACTTTGAAAAAAGATGTAAAATTTTGGAAATTTGTCCCTGGCGAACAGGAACTGTCCTTCTATTGCATGTTTTGGACGCATCTGTGCTGTTGATGACCATTTAACTTCATAAATCCATTCTGCTTATTAATAATCTTCTAGTAGGGCTTTACGAGATTTCCTTGTAAAATGTTACACAATCCTTTATTTTCTATTAGGCTGAAATATTTTTATGATTTAAAACCTACTCTCATATGCTGAGAATAGATATGAAAACATGGTATAAAAATGGATGTGCAAAAATCATAAGTCTGTGGGTCGGAAGTTAGGATGTTGGGTCTGTATTTTTGGAACTTCTTGGTACAGCAATTTCAAACCCAGCTCTAAGATACGCTTACACATTCTTCAACAAACTGCTGAAATTCTGATGTTGCATTTTCTCTGATGCTTCAAGTTTAGTTATTAACTACAAGGGACCTTACGAAATTTGTTACCTGACGGACGTTATATAAAATGATTTAACCTCTGCAACTTTGATATTATTAACAGATATTGATACTTAAATTTGTTATAGTGTCTAAGAAATTTCGGGGGGCCATGGCCCCTGGCCCCCCTTGTACGCACTGTATATATATAATATATATTAATACTATATATAATATATATTATATATTATAATATATATACTACTATATAATATTTATAGTATAATATATATATATTATGATATATATATATATATTATATACAATGTATATATAGTATTGTGTTGTGTGTTTGTGTGTGTGTATGTGTATGTCTGGTTGTGTGCTGATTTGTAGTGTGGTGTGTGTGTGTGTGTGTGTGTGTGTGTGTGTGGTGTGTGTGTGTGCTGTGTGTGTGTGTGTGTGAGACGTTCTATAAATAGAAAATATTGAAGCAAGATTTAATATTTACTTATTTAATTCTTTTAATGGACCATAAAGTGTTCGTCATTTCAGACTGTTCCAACAATTTTATTTTGAGCAATTTGAAGGTTTTGGAGAGACAAAAGTACCACTTTTGTTGAAATTTGTTGATTGAGAAGGATAGGTACTTAGGATCAGAGCGCATATGAAAGAGTAGAATTTAATTAAACATTGTTTGGTTTAGTTATTTGTATAACTAAAGTAGAGAGGGATGCCGAAGGAAGCCATTAAATCGAGAGTCAAAAGACGGAAAAGAACTCGATGAACATACTTGGGGGAGGTTAAAAGAATTATCAGGAAAATAGGAACGTTAGCGCACAATGAAAAAAAAAATTACTCAAAACGAGTTGGACGGGAGAGGGAAAATTTTGTGGGGTAAGAAGCATAAAAAGAATTCTTCTGAAGGCGAGCTATCAAATGAGACTTTCATGGCTATTTTATATGTAAGTTTGACATTGAAATCGAATTTTCTACCCCAAGAAGTAATTTTTTTTTTGGGGGGAAAGAATTAAAATTTTAATTATTTCAAATTTCGGACGACAACAGTACTTGAATGAGGAAGCTCACTGCCGAGGTTACGGAGCCCTTTTTCGTAGCCATTCTTGGTCATTTTTTTCTGCGATAACAGGTTTTACCTCATCTTAGATTGGTGTATAACAATTACTATATTATCGGTATTCCTTTCTCAAGGTTATCTCTTAATAGATACACTTTTGTAATCCCAAAAGACAGACGTCATCCAGCTTATAAAACCGTTTTCTCCTTTGGTTAGGGTTCTTCAAATTCTTGCAACAATTTCTAGTTTTCTACTGCTATTTCATATTATAGAAATGAACAATGAGGTGCTTTAAATTATTAAAATTGGGCATGATCATATTGTTCGGAACTATTTTATTGAAAAATGCCAGAAAAAATATTGATTTTCGTAGGGACGTTTGAATGTAAACAAAACATCAGCTGACGCATGTCAAAATGTAGTAATATATGTTATTCATCTAATATATCGATCAGATAACTTATGTTAATCAATCAAATAAAAACCGATTATTATAATATATATGATATATATTAATATAATATACCATTATATATATAATATATATAATATATATATATATATTATCTATAATATATATATATATAATATATATATAATGATATATATATATCATAATATATTATAATTATATAATACTTATATTAACTATATATATATAGCGCTGAGAGACAATATAAAAATGAGGAATCGAAGCGCAATTAAGGGAGTTGTGTGATATGAGGAAAGTTGCGTAATGAGGAGAATAACGAGATGAGAACATTGAGATTGGTTTGTCTTATGGAAAGGGAATGGATGATAGTAGATTGGTTAGTTGATGTAGAGTGGTGAGTAGCTGGGGAATTCGACTGGCTGGGAAGACCGAGAAAAAGTACACTTGAGTCAGGAGGAATGCTTGAAGGAGAGGAATGTGAGTGTGGCAGAGGCCGAGAAAAAGTGACATCAGGAGTTGAATGGCGGGGTTTATGTGAGGGGTATTGGTTGTGGGTTCTTGCTCAGAAGATAACCCCACATAACGACGTTACCACGAGTAAGGAGTCCGTCGCGAGTCTCGTCTACGCTAAGTTTACGATGCGACCGGTTCCCACTTAAGGGTATTGAGAGGGATGGTGTAAAGAGAGGCTTTCTTTTCGATTTGTTAGTCATGTTCTACTATACTACTTTTTTGCGTAGGTGTATGCTAACACCTCACCGATTTGGGATTAGAATAGGGTAGAGATAATATTATATATATATATATATATATATATATATATATATATTAATATTAATCGATAAATATTAAATTATTAATATAAATTACACCCAAATTTATATCAATATATATTTATATATATATATATAAGTGACAAAGATTATTAAAGACTTTGGCGAACTACTAGTCAGTAAGAATACATTGGAACAACTGGAAATTAAGAAAATAATAATTTATTATCAACATTACCGAAACCATAAGCTACAAAACTATAACTAAGGACTGAACTGTTATAGAAAATATTTAGACCATAAGATTGAATCTTATTTAGTACTTCCTGGGAAAGCTATAGAATTAAGTTTAGGGTTTTCTCAAGTGTTTTCTCAATAACACTGCAATCACAACTAGGAGAGAAATTGCGTGCTCTATCCAATGTGTGATCTACCGAAATTCTATGATCTCCCATTTTATAAGAACAGTGGACCTGACTAGGTAATAAAAATTTAAAGTATTAACAATATTCTTAAAATTAAAAAGTTTTCACGGAATTCACATTTTATATCATATTCTGATATCCTAATATACAATAAGAAAAATTTTAAAAATTAATGTCTGATAGGTTAAGATCTAGGATTATACAGACACGTACATCATACTAGGTTGGGTTAGGCTTACGGCATTGTGCGCGATCGATATTTTTAATAGTAGGTCTACGGCTTAGAACCTGCTAGTCAGGTTGCGATAAGATTTTGTTAAGTGTCACCAGATTCTGTTGTAGTACTTTCAAAAGAATTATCAGAACTGAAATAATGAAGTTAAGGCTAGCCCCTATAATAAATGAGATCGACGAATTGCCACGTAATCTAGACCTAACCTAGATGGATTGACGCTCCCAAAACTAATATATTATATATATATATATATATATATATATATATATATTAGTTATATTATTCTGATATCATAATATATTATATATATATATATTATATATATATATTATATATATGATACTATATTATATATATAAAATATATAATATATATGTACTTTTATTGTGAATAATATGAGCTTGTATTATCATCATTATAAATGCTAATAGTAGTATTATATTGTTGCACTATATATTATTCATTAATTATTATATTCATTTTATTATTATTAATCATTATTATGTATTGTTATTATTATTATTATTATTATTATTACTTATATTATTATTATTATTATATTAAATTTAATAGTTTATCTCATTAATTTACTGTTTAGATCATTTTTTTATTTATTCATTAGTATTATTTTATTATTAATTCTCATTCATTATTATTATTATTATTATTATTTTATTATATATTATTATTTTTTATTATTATTATTTTATTATTATTATTATTATATTTTTTATTGTTATTATTATTATTTTTCATTATTATTATTTTATTATTATTATCTATTTTTATTAGTTAGTTTATATTATTATTATAAGGACTATAGACAGATCTCTAATTAGGGTTAGGTTTATTCTCATTTATAATAATCTGATTTAATTAATTGAATTTCTCACTTAACACTTGAACTGAGACGAACGGTCTCTGACCTATAAAAGTTTTCATTAATCTGTTGATATTTTTTTAATATTAAATTGGTTAAAATTTAATAAGTATTATGTAATAAAAACCATTGACAGAATAAAGTAGTATTGTGATTTGAAGTATACTTATATTATATAATCATATAATATATATATATATATTATAAATATATATATATATAAATATATATATAATAATATATTATATAGTATATATATATAAATATATAATATATATATAATGTAGTTGTGTGTGTGTGCTGTGGTGTGTGCGTGTGTGTGTGATCTATCGACATTCTATGATTTCCCAATTTATAACAGTGATCTACTAGGATAAAAAAATTAAAACTTATAAACGCATGTAACTTTCGTTAAGTGCTTGGTTGGTTGCCCACTGGAATATTAACAACTAGCTGGTTTGCTAGTTTAAACTGGTAGGTTGGTTGCCAACTGGTAGATCACAGATTGGAATGAAAACAACCAGATAGATCATATATTGAAAGAGTACCGAAATTTCGAAATTTCCATCCTGAAATCTTATACTGCAGTTGGATTGAAAATGGGACATTCGTCGTACTTTTCGTATCAAAATTATCCAATGGAATCCGTGCAATCCGTGGAACGCAACCAATAGCCAACACGAGCAATTAAACTACTCATACCACTGAAGGAGTGCTAAAAACCGTTAAGCTTAAATAAGCTTAAGTAATGTATGAAATTTTAAACACCAAACTCTTGTAAACCTCCCCCTCATCCCATAAACAAACATATACACACCTTTCTAAAATTAAAAATTTAAATAGATCAAACCAAATTCTTATTCATCGTCATATGAATGATGGTAACGAGTGTGAATGTAAATGATTGATTAATTATTTTATTTGTCCTTGTGTAAAAAAAAATTATAGGAGGAAATACATAAAAGAAGAAAAACAAAACTGTCCTAACTTCAAGCATAGTTGTAGAAATTCGAGATTGTATGGATTCAAAAAGGAAGAAAACAGAGGGAAAATTTTAATAAAAATGTAAAAAAAATTATTATACGTTTTTAGCAAAATCTCAACATAAATCAACAGTTAGAAAATCTGTAAAGAAATATGTATTTAACCAATATTTACGTTATGTATTAAGGTAAATATTGATCCTCAGTAAATAATAGGTTTTACGGAAACTATCAATTACCAAATAGCTTTTTTTTTCTTTTTTTTTAAATAAACACTATGGATTGTGAAATAATTTATGTTTGAAAGGGGTGGTATTTGCTATACCAAATGTGTCTCTCAAAACTGTACATATATAGTCAGCGGGCCGGGTTTTAGGTGGGACACTCTGTACAGGCTTACATAATTCTACTGTAATCAAAAAGATAATCGAAATCTAATATTATATTATATTATATTATATTATATTATATTATATTATATTATATTATATTATATTATAAATATTATTATTAGAGTTCTAGTCAAATCTATTTCCTTTTCCTATCGAAATTTTCTAATCATTTGTCCAATATGTTACTAGTAAGATAATTGCCAATAAAATTATATTTCATTTTAAAAATGTAGTTATTAATTATATTTTATTATAAACATAAAATTATTATTTTATTTTATTTTTTCCTTGACAAGTTTAATTAAAGCAACGTATTCTAACTTTCCTCACGTTTCAAAAATTTAAAAGTAGAGTCGAATATTATTATTATTATTATTATTATTATTATTATTATTATTATTATTATTATTATTATTATTATTATTATTATTATTATTATTATTATTATTATTATTATTATTATTTTATTTTTATTTTTATTTTTATTTTTAATTCTTTTATTTTTATTTTTATTTTTATTTTTATATTATATTATTATTATTTATTATTATTATTAATTATTTATTATTATTATTATTATTATTATTATTATTATTATTATTATTATTATTATTATTATTATTATTATTTGTTTACATTTTTACGGTACCCAATTTTCCATCTTGCTTTAAATTATGTAATGTTACGCAATTATATATATATATATATATATATAGTTATATAGTATATATATATATTATAATATATAATATATATAATATATATATAATATATATATATATAATATATATATATATATAATATATATTATATATATATATATAATATATATATTAATATATATATATATATATATATATATATATTATAGTAATATATATAATATTTTTTTTTTTTTTTTTTTTTTCTTTATACAGAGAATAAACACGATCCACTCACGGCAGAGGGCCCTAATCAAGAGTAGGTGTACATCGTTTAAAACGTCCGAGCAGACGGAGCCAAGCCAATGAGAGGAATAGCTCACATCTCCCACCGACCAGTTTGCGAACGTGGGACCCCTCGCTGTGTTGGGCCGAGTGCTCTAAACATACTGAGCTATCGGGCGCTTTTTTATAAATATAGTAGAAATATATTTAAAAAAAAAAATATATACATATATACATACATACATACAACATTACATAATACATAACATATACATATATTACATACATACATAAATACATATACAAACCTAAATACATGTACGACTAAATATATAACAAAAATAAAAAAAATTCACTATTATTAATACTATCACTATCATTACTTATCTATGATCACTACTATATCACTATCACTGCACTATGTTTTAATATTAATATTGTTATGCTACAACAATATTTCACAATAATTAACATTATAACACTATTCACATATATTATAAATTATTCAGTAACTTAATTACTACACTAGTATTTTTTATCCTAACATTATCACTCGCATAGTTATGTTGCAATATATATATTTTCACTATCATAATATATTTACCACTAGTCCACCATTTAAAAAAAATTATTCATTAAACATTTATTATAATTTATCATTATCACCAAAACACTGTTATTACTATAGTATGGTTAAACGATTATATTCACCACCATTCGTCGAAAGATAATGTGAATAGAAGGGTTTTCAGCCCCTTGCTACCAGTGGAAGAAAATTTGGAAAATTTGACTTCAATGACTGGACGATGGACTGGGGAAAAAGCAGCTCCACTTCTGCAATTTAGTTTATAAATTTGCTTCTTTATAATTTTATATTTTATTTAACACGGTATTTAATTAACCAAAATAGCCAAAAGAAATGATTTGAAAAATTTTGCTGCTCCTCCAACCCAGATTATAAATGAAATAAATTTAAATGTTTAAAATTTTACATTTTTAAATTCCAAAATCGTAATTTTCTTTTTCCTTGAAATTTCTAGCCACCATGAATGCTTTCTTTCTCTCTCTCTTCTCTTAAAATATTCCAATAAAATCTTCAGTAGATTCCCAGATGACTTCATCTCTTCAATAAATCGCCTCTGACTATCCTTCTTCTTTCCAATCTCTCTCTCTCTTCTGGTCCCTCTGTATTTCGCCTCCCCTCTGGTTTCCACTGAGTCCACAGGTCGAACATTATATGTATAGTATAATACTTATATTTCTCTAAATAAGATATTAGTATAGAGAGCTAGAAATTATAATTTAATCATAAAAAGCAACAATATCCTTTATATACATAAATATATATATTTGAACTTATTTAAATATATATATAATTATATATATATATATAATATTCCTATATATATATATATTATAATAATATTTATATATAATATATATATATAAATATATATATATACTGATGCAGATCTATATATATATATATAATATATATATATATATATATATATATTCAACACCATATCCTGCATGACTGAAGGGTGGTGTTAGCTGCAGTAATGTTATCTCTTCAACTTTTACTTCTGCAGCCATTCGTTGGAAAAGAAAATTAAGTAATAAGGGGTTCCTTGCCTAAAGCCAAGCGAAGAGAATCATATTCATGTGACCTGTTTATATATATATAATATATATATATATATATATATATTATATATCATATATATATATATATTATATATTATTATTTCTAAAGCGTATCCTTCAATTTAAAATATATAAATAAATTTAGCATTAATACAACCATCCAAATATTTTTAAGGAAGAATGAATATTCTGAATTTTCTAAAATTTCGACATCATCTAATGATCGTTTACGTCGTTAGCGTGTTGTTAATTAAGAAAAGGCAAATAAAAGCCAGTTTTACACAGTGTTAGGGAGTATTTGGTTTGCTTGATTCTCTTTTTCTTAAGAAAGAAACGACGCGCACTATATTTATGCATGATTGACTACGTTTTTTTTTCTTTGATTTTTTTTTTTTAATGCATGATGATTGTGCTTGTCATCATTGCAATGTAGTTTGCCGATCAACTATTATTGATTTAATATAGATTTCATTATAGTAATAGGGAAGACTAATTGGTTAGCAAATAATAGGATATATGTATATATTAAAATAGAGGAACAAGGAATCAGTGGTTCAATAAAATTATACAAGTATGCCCACAATATAATTATAATATATATATATATCATATATATATATATATATATCTAATATACGTATATATATATATATAATAATAATATATATATATATATATATATATATATATATATATAAATAATATATATATATATATATATATTATTATAATATATATATATATATATATATAATAATAAAATATAATATATATAGCTAAACTATAAATATCTGTTTTACATATACAAGATAAATATAATATAAATATAATATAAGAAATTATAAATATAGTATAAATATATATATATATATATATATAATATATTATAATATATTATTAATATTATATTATATATATATATATATATTAATATATATATATATTATATATGATATATATATATTATATATTATATATATATATATAATTTATTATATATATATATATATATAATATATATATATATATAATATATTATTATATAAATAATATATATATTATATAATTATATATAATTATATATATATATATATTATAATAATATGTAATATATATATATACTAATAATATATTATATATATATATATATATATATATTATATATATATATATATATATATATTCTTCACCAATCAGTCCCTCGACGTACTTTTTAGAACAAAATCCCAACATATATCTTCCCTACAACACTCTATAAACTAATTCCTCTATAGTTCCTTCAGTTTCCCTTATTCCCTTTACGTTTATATAAGGGTACTATTACTGCTCTCCTCCAATCCCTGGGAACTATACCCTCCATAAACATTTTGTTACACAACTTCCAAATCCATTAATTACCATCTCGATTCTATTCTTGGTCATTTCAGCAGTAATTTCATCTATGTCTTCAGATTTACTAATCTTCAACTATCTCACTCTACCCATTAACACCTTACTAATTACCTCATTCCCAAAATACCTATATCTTCTTACACTATCAAACCCACACACACATTCACTATTACTTCTTCATTACTGCTAATGTTATGCAGATTTTCGAAGAGTTCCCTAAACACTCTCCTTATATCCATCACATCAGTTGCAAAATCACCATCCCTATTGATTGTTCTAGGCAGATTGCCCTTACTCTCATTCTTAACCTTTTCGGGCTTCCTTATAAAAGAGCTTCCTATTCCCTTGTAGGTCCCCATTCATCTTCCTTCCAAACTGTTCATTTACCTCATTTTTCCTCCTACGTTTGCAACTTTTAGTCTTCCTGTTTTCCTCCTTAAATGATCCCGAACATCTTTATTTTTAAACCTCATCATTGGCTTTTAGCACATTCAACCACGCTTCGTTTTTTACTTTTTAACCGCTTGCATCACCTTTTCATTCTATCAATCAATGTTGAGATTTATACTTCCTACTTTAACACATCCACATACTTCTCTTGCACTGCTAACAAACGCTTTCTTCATTTGCGTCCAGATTTGTTCAGTTTCATCTTATTCATATTCAAATGATTTATTTGCAAGCGCTCTTTTAAACTTTCCTTATTTTATTAACTTAACTTCTCAATCTTAAATCTTCCCACTTATTTCCTTATCTCCTTCCTCCCCATTCAAGCCCCACTAATTTAATATTACATAAAACAACCTAATGATCCAATAATTCCCTCCGTTACACCCTCACTGATTTAACATCCATCACGTATTTCAACATCTTCTTCGCCCAATACAAAATCGATCATACTTTTCACTTCGATACCATCTCTAGCTACACCAGCTCTAGTATACTTAATTACTTATGAATAATCTTGTGTTTGAAGAAAATATTACTTACACACATACTTCTCTCCTCACAGAAATCAGTCACCTTCCTACCATTCTCATTTTCTCCTGTCACCCCAAAGTTACCTGTTATACCATTCCTTTTTTGATCACCTATCCAACCATTTAGGTCCCCAACACAATCAATCTAAAGCTTCTACATCATTCAGATTATCCCAGAAAATCGCACTCTTCTCAACATCACTTTCAGATGGACCATATGTTATAACCACACAAACTTTCACCTTTCCAAACTTAAATTAAGCCATTAGAATTCTAGTACTCACACAAAGAAAATCCACACCATATCTCTGAGCCAAAGGTCCCATCAGAACCGCAACTCTTTCTCTTCCCCTGTCATTCCTCTTCACTCCAGCATACACACATTTCACACCACACTCATCTTCACCGCTTCCTTTCATCTTTGTTTCAGTCACAGCTAGCAAATGAAATTTGCCCTTTCTAAATACATCCAACACCTCTATCCTCTTTTCCCCAACATTCATACCTCTTACATTCCATGTACCCATACGATTCATACATTTTCACCGAAAGATAGAAGGTCGTACGGCAACCATGATCTTCTCCGAGGCTTGCATTAACATTCCTAGCAAGAGATATGTGGTAGTGGGTAGCCAACCCAACTACCACTGTCCCTTTAATCGCCTTCTACGACACGAAGAACGTACGCTGTGGGCAATTCTTTCTGCCCACACAACGGGACATATGAAAAGTATTGTCTCATAATAATATTAATGTTATATATTATATATATATAATACTATATATATATATATATATTATAATATATATATATATACTATAATATATATATAATTTATATATTATATATATATATACTTATATATATATTAATATATATATATATTTAATGGTACGCTTTCATATTAAATTTTTTGATCTTAGAGCAGGAGCAGAATGCATTAATATTTACTTTGGTATATATGTATACAAGACCTTACATGAATATTTAAAAAAATCCACTAAATTGAAATTAATATGTGCTCTATATTTCTGTTGGAGGCGGATCCAAGCATTGAATATATATATAAAATATATATCTATATATATATATATTATTTATATATATAGTATATATATA